>PITA01010732.1:0-70306 GCA_004023965.1 Spilogale gracilis | reverse complement strand
GATCCATGAGCATGGAATGCTCTTCCATCTTTTTGTGTCTTCTTCAATTTCTTTCATGAGTGTTCTGTAGTTCCTCGAGTACAGATCCTTGACTTCTTTGGTTAGGTTTATTCCTAAGTATCTTATAGTTTTTGGTGCTATAGTAAATGGAATCGATTCTCTGATTTCCCTTTCTATTTTTTCGTTGTTATTGTATAAGAATGCAACTGATTTCTGCGCATTGATTTTGTATCCTGCTACATTTCCTTTCTTTCTCCCTCTGCTTCTGCTCCTCTATCTGCTCAGCCACACTATCTCTCTCTAAATAAATAAATAAATAAAATCCTAAAAATGTACAAAAGTTAACATCATTAGAGAAAGTTAAAATCTCAGAAATATAAAACATGTTTTTTTTTAAATCTTAAACAAACATATAAATACCAATTTGGAGCCATCATATAATATGATAAATTCTGCTTTGTGAAATTTCTTTCATTTTTCAAATATAAAAATAGAATGAAATTTTCTTAAATGTTCCCTTAAGTCATTGTTAATTATGAATATAAAGGTAATTGCCAAAAATGTAGAGAAATATATCAACTATTTTGTTTCTTAAGAAAAGGGAATTTTTATAAATAAAAAATTATGATTTTTTAAAAAAGATTTTATTTATTTACTTGACAGAGAGAGAAGATCACAGGTAGGCAGAGAGGCAAGCAGAGAGAGGGGGAAGCAGGCTTCTTGCCAAGCAGAGAGCTCGATGTGGGACTCGATCCCAGGACCCTGAGATCATGACCTGAGCCGAAGGCAGAGGCTTAACCCTCTGAGCCACCCAGGCACTCCCAAAATTATGATTTTTTTGATATGGAATTGAATTAATAAATTAGAAGATATTATACTATTACTCTAACTTATAAAATTATAATAAATACCCATGTAGAGTGGTAAGTAAAAAAGTAAGTTAAGGTGGACATGTAACAATGGATTGAAATAATTAGAAAATGATGTAACATATACACATAAAAAAAGCAGTTGTAAACAACTGTAATAAACACTTCCAAATACTTTAATGCTAGTTGTGATAAAACTTTCAAATTGAATCACTGTAACAAACTCTTATTTTAGACATAGCAGTTTCTATTTTCCTTCTTTTCTTTTAATTCCACATAGCTACTATGATTGAATCAATTTATATTTCAAATATAATGAAATATTTACTGGTAGAGTGAAAATATCTCAAACATTCTCAACTTAAGAATCAACTATTCTTAGCTCTTATTATTCATTTGAATTTGTTTCCCAGTACTATCTGGGCATAGTAGATAATATATAATAGAAAAAAAACCCAAACCTGATCAGTTATTTTTTTTACTGCATTATTATATGTAACTGTATTATAGGAGTTTGGTATATATTTCAAAATACATGAACGAAAATTTTAACTGATGCTTACTAAATGATTTTTTGTTGTATTGTTTCTGGTTAATCAAAGCAGTATTTGTGTTTATACATAAATGCACATTTTAAAGCTGTATGTGATTTTGGGATTCATGGAAAGAAAAAATATCTCATTTTGCAGTTGAAGGAAGCAAAGCCTCAGAAAGGCCTTGGGGATGAAAATCTACATGTTTTGTGTCAGGGTTCCCAGTGGATTTGAGCCCAAGTTACCAAAAGTACTAGGTAGCTCAATAAAGCACACTTTGGCTTTCTTTCCTTCACTGTTTCAGCTTTTCCATTTCCTCAGTATAAACCACCTGCATGCAAGCCCTTGTGTCAGATTGCTTTTGGGGGGAATTTAAGCTAAGACGTACAGATTTAAAAGTATCATCAATATAAATAAAGTGTGATGTATGGTATTAAATAAAATTAATTTGAAAAGTACCTCCTAAAGTTCTTATCCCTTTCAACAAGTCACACAAGTAATTTTATTGTGTTTTAGAATTACTCTTCATGTTTTAACATTTATATTTATAATATATATGATGTTACCTGACGTCTAAATCTGGGAGATTTGACTTAATCTAATCTTATTCCCATGAAAAGAAACAATGAAACATACAAGTACAATTCATTCTCCATTCTGTCCCTTGGACTTCCTTTCTTTGGAAAGGCCATGTGTATATAATACCAAAAATGTCCCATCAGTTATTTTTAAATTATCACATTACTGATTTACAGTTGTGTTGATAAGGCAACCATGATAGTAATGAATTTTCTGGCTAAGTAGCAGGAGACCTGACTAAAATTGACTTAATTTGGATGTTTATTATCTTATATAATCAGAAGTCTAGAGATGAGATTTTTCCAAATTGCAGTATCTCTGTGATTTTCTTTTCCTGGCATGGTTTCCCTGAGGTCCTGTTTTCCCTCAGTGGATACAAGGTAGCTGTAAACAATGTGACTTTATATATATATGCATATATATAGTATATAATATTTCCAGATGCATATAGTACATATATAGTTGCAAATTATAATATATCATGGACAGTGTTCCATATCAGTACAGATGGCTATACCTGATTCTTTTTTTCTATGTTTTTTTGTATGTTAAGTTAGCCAGCATCATTAGTTTTTGTTATAATGTTAAATGATTCATTAGTTGCATATAACACCCAGTGCTCATCAAAACACATGCCTTCCTTAATGCCCATCACCTGTTTACCTCATACCCCTACTCTCCTCCCTTCTGAACCTTCAGTTTGTTTCCCGAGTCCAGAGTCTCTCATGGTTTTTCTCCCTGTATGATTTGTTCCCACTCAGTTTTTCCCTCCCTTCCCCTGTGGTCTTCTGCTCTATTCCTTATGTTTCCTAAAGGAGTGAAACCATGTATAATTGTCTTTCTCTGCTTGACTTATTTCACTTAGCATAATCCCCTCCAGTTCCATCCATGTCTATGCAAATACAAATCCTTTCTGATGCCTAGTAATAATCCACTGTATATATGGACCACATCTTCTTTATCCATTCATCTGTTGAAAGGCATCTCCTCTCCTTCCACATTTTAGCTATTGAGGACATTGCTGCTATGAACATTGGGGTGCATGTGCCCCTTCTTTTCACTACATCTGTATCTTTGGGGTAAATACTTAGTAGTGCAATTGCTGGGTCGTAGGGTAGCTCTATTTTAACGTCGTGAGGAACCTCCATACTGTTTTCCAGAGTGGCTGCAACATCTTGCATTTCCACCAGCAGTGTAAGAGGGTTCCCCTTTCTCCATATCTTTGCCAATATTTGTTGTTTCCTGTATTGTTAATTTTGGCCATTCCAACTGGTGTAAAGTGGTATCTCATTGTGGTTTTGATTTTTATTTCCCTTATGGTTAGTTATGTTGAACACTTTTTCATGTGTCTGTTGCCATTTGTATGTCTTCTTTGGAGAAGTGTCTTTTCATGTCTTCTTCCCTTTTTTGACTTGATTATTTTTTGGGTGTTGAGTTTGAGAAGTACTTTATAGATCTTGAATACCAGCCCTCTATCTGAAATGTCATTTGCAAATATCTTCCCTCATTCCATGGATTGCTTCTTAGTTTTGTTGACTCTTTCCTTTGCTGTACAGAAATTTTTATCTTGATGAAGTCCCAAAAGTTCATTTTTGCTTTTGTTTCCCTTGCTTTTGGAGACATGTCTTGAAAGAAATTGCTGTGGCTGATGTCAAAGAGGTTAGTGCCTATGTTCTCCTCAAAGATTTTTATGGATTCCTATCTCACACTGACGCCTTTCATCCATTTAGAGTTTATCTTTGTGTATGGTGTAAGTGAATGGTGTAGTTTCATTCTTCTACATGTGGTTGTCCAGTGTTCCCAGCACTGTTTGTTGAAGAAATTTCCCTTTTCCCATTGGATATTCTTTCCTGCTTTGTAGAAGATTAGTTGATCATAGAGTTGAGGGTTCATTTCTGGGGTCTCTATTCTGTTCCGTTGGTTTATGTATCTGTTTTTGTGCCAGTACCATACTGTCTGGATGACTACAGCTTTGTAATATAGCTTGAGTTCCAGCATTGTGATTCCCCCAGCTTTGCTTTTCTTTTTCAACATTCTCCTGGCGATTTAGGGTCTTTTCTGGTTCCATACAAATTTTAGGATTATTTGTTCCAGCTCTGTGAAAAATTGTTGGTGGTATTTTGATAGGGATTGCGTTGAATGTGTAGATTGCTCTGGGCTGCATAGACATTTTAATGATGTTTATTCTTGCAGTCCATTCGCATGGAATGTTTTTCGATTTCTTTGTGTCTTCCTCGATTTCTTTCATAAATGTTCTGTAGTTCTAGAAAATAGATCCTTTACCTTTTTCATTAGGCTTATTCCTAGATATCTTACGGATTTTGAAGCTATTGTGAATGGGATCAAATCCTTAATTTATCTTTTTTTTCTCTCTCATTTTAATATATAGAAATGCAGTTGCTTTCTGTGCATTGATTTTGTATCCTGCCACATTACTGCATTGCTATATGAGTTCTAATAACTTGGGGGTTGTCTTTTGGGTTTTCTACATAAAGTGTCATGTCACTTGAGAAGAGAGTGTGACTTCTTTGCCGATTTAAATACTTTTTTCCCCTTTTTGTTGTCTGATTGCTGTTTCTAGGACTTCTAGTACTATGTTGAACAATAATGGTCAGAGTGGACATCTTTGTCATGTTCTTGACCTTAGGGGAAAAGCTCTCAGTGTTTCCCCATTGAGAATGATATTTGTTGTGAGCTTTCACTAGAAAACTTTAGTGATATTGAGGTATGTTCCCTCTATCCCAAAACTGAAGAGTTTTAATCAAGAAAGAATGCTGTATTTTGTCAAATGCTCTTTCTGTATCAATTGAGAGGATCATATGATTCTTCTATTTTATTAATGTACTCTATGACATTGATTGATTTATAAATGTTGAACCACCCTTGCATCCCAGGAATAAATCCTACCTGGTCATGGTGAATAACCCTTTTAATACATACCCTGTTAGATCTTATTGGCTAGAATCTTGTTGAGTATTTTGGCATCCATGTTCATCAGGGATATTGGTCTGAAAATATCCTTTTTGGTGGGGTCTTTGGTTTGGGGATCAAGGCAATGCTGGCCTTATAGAAAGAGATTGGATGTTTTCCTTCTAGTTCTCTTTTTGGGAACATTTTCAGTAGAATAGGTATAATTTCTTCTTTAAATATTGAGAGAATTCCCCCGGGAAGCCATCTGGCCCTGGACTCTTGTTTTTGGGAAGTTTTTGATTACTGCTTCAATTTCCTTGCTGGTTATTGGTCTGTTCAGATTGTCTGTCTATTCCTGTTTCAGTTTTCTTAGGTTATAAATTTCCAGGAATGTGTGCATTTCTTCTAGATTGCTTAATCTGTTGGCATATAGTTGCTGCTAATATTTTCTACTAATCGTTTCTATTTCCTTGGTGTTCCATGGTGATCTCTCCCTTTTCATTCATGATTTTATTAATTTGTGTCCTTTCCTTTTTCTTTTGAGTAAGTCTGACCAGAAGTTTCTTGAGCTTATTAATTCTTTCAAAAATCCAGTTCCTAGGTTTGTTGATTTGTTCTACCTTTCTTTGGTTTCTAGTTCATTGATTTCTGCTTTAATCTTTATTATTTGTCTTCTCCTGCTCGGTTTATGCCTTATTTACTGTTCTTTCTCCAGGTCCTTTAGGTAGAAGTTTAGCATGTGCATTTGGAATTTTTCTAATTTTTTGAGAGAGGCTTCGATGGCTATGTATTTCCCTCTTAGGACCAACTTTGCAGCATCCCATAGGTTTTGAACCGGTGTGTTTCCCTTCTCATTGAATTGTTTAAGCTCTTCTTTCATTTCCTGGTTGACCCAATTATTCTTTAGAAGAATGCTCTTTAACTTCCAAGGTCTGAGGTATCCTTCCAAATTTCTTGTGGTTGTGTTTCAGTTTCACTGTATTGCAGTCTGAAAATATGGGGGGCATAATCTCGGTTTTTTGGTATTGGTTGAGCCCTGATTTGTGACCCAGTATGTGCTCTATTCTGGAGAATGCTCCATGTGCACTCAGTAAGAATGAGTATTCTGTTGTTTTAGGGTGGAATGCTCTGTATGTATCTACAAAGACCATCTAGTCCAATGTGTCATTCCAAGCTCTTGTTTTGTTTTTAGTTTTCTGCTTAGATGATTTGTCCATTGCTGTGAATGGAGTGTTAAGGTATCCTTCTATTAATGTATTATTATATATATGTTTCTTTATTTTGGTAATTCATTTATATAATTCGCTGCTCCCATGTTGGGGGTATAGATATTTACAATTGTTAAATCTTCTTGTTGAGTAGACCCTTTAAGTATGATATAGTGTCTGTCTACATCTCTTACGGCAGTCTTTGATTTAAAATCTAATTTGTCTGATATGAGAATTTCTACTCTAGCTTTCTTTTGAGGTCTGTTGGCCTGGTAAATTGATCCTCATGCCCTTACTTTCAATCTGGAAGTGTCTTTAAGTTCAAAATGAGTCTCTTGTAGACAGTATATGGATGGGTCATACTTTTTTTTATCCAATTTGAAACCCTGTATCTCTTGATAGGAGCATTCAGCTCTTTCATGTTGAGAGTAACTGTTGAAAGATATGAATTTAGTGTCATTTCATTGCCTGTAAATCCCTATTTTTGTAGGTTTTCTGTTTCTTTCTGGTTTATGTGACTCTTGGGGTCTCTCTTCACTTACAGAATCCCTTTTAATATTTCTTGCAGGGCTGGCTTGTGGCCATATATTCTTTCAGTTTCTGCTTGTCATGAAAGCCCTTTATCTCTTCACCAGTTCTGAGTGACAGTCTTGCTGGGTAAAGTATTCTTGGCTGCATGTTCCTTTCATTTAGTACTCTGAATATGTCCTGTCAGCCCTTTCTGGCTTTCCAGCTGTCTGTGGACATGTCTGATGTTATTTTGATGTTCCTCCCTCCATACATAAGAAATCTCTTCCCCCTAACTACTCTCAGGATTGCTTCCTTGATGCTAAGATTTGCAAGCTTCATTATTACATTTAGGGTGTGGATCTATTTTCTTTGATTTTGGGAGGGGTCCTTTCTGCCTCTTGGTCATGAATGCTTGTTTTCTTTCCCAGATTAGGGAAGTTCCCAGCTACGATTTGCTCAAATATACCTTCTAGTCCTCTCTCCACCTCCTCAGGGATCCCAGTAATTTTGACATTGGAACATTTCATGGATTCATTGAGCTCTCTACATCTATTTTCAATGGCTATTAGCTGCCTATCCCTATCTTCCTTTTATTCTATCAGCTTATCTTCTAGATCACTAATTCCTTCTTCTGCCTCATTTAACCTGGCTGTTGTAATATATAGTTCTGTAGTGCATCTCACTCATAGCATTTTTAAGTTAAGCCCGATTTAATCTCATTTCTGCCCTTAGAGATTCTATACTCTCACTAATGCCTGTTTCAAACCTGGCTTTTGGCTTCATAATTGTTATTCTGAAGTCTGTCTCTGACATCTTGCTTATATTCGTTTCCATTAGTTCTGTGGCAGAGGATATTGTCTCTGGTTCTTTTTTTTGATGGGAGTTCCTACTCCTAGTCATTCTGTTGAGGGATGGTTGAGTGAATGGACAGAGTCTGAAATATCAACCTGGACCCAAGCTAGATGCACCCTAGCAAAATCTGGAATGATCAGACACCACCACCAAAAACACAGAGCCGAAATGAAACACAAGAATGAAATTCAAAAATTGAAAAAATTAAAAAGATTTTTAAAAAAATTTTAAGGGGTGGAGCGGAAAGGGGGCTATAATCTCTCAGTGTACACAAAGCAGGATATTTCAGTTGTTCCTGGGTGTATTTTGGTTTCTGTGTTAGAGGACACTACCTCCTCAAAGTACTAGGAATGTAAAACTTGTATATATAAAAAGGTAAAACTCAGTAGAGTGAAAAAATGGGCTAAAATAAAGCATATATCTATAAAAAATATAAGGTGTAAAAATACAAATTAAAAAGTGACTATGAAGTTGGTATAATAGACATCTAGTTGAAATGAAGAGAAGGTATAAAGAAAAATATAGCAGGGGAAAATGGCATGAGAAAAGGAAAAAAAGAAAAGATAAGGAGAATTATATCTGAAAAATAAACAATTTATAAGGTCACACTTGGAGCTCAATATGCAATTTTCCCATGGCGTTGGGATTTTACAGTCTTATGGGGTCCAAAGGCTTGACGCATTGGACTAGAGGGTCTTTGTAGATATATACAGAGCATTCCTCCAGCCTGTCTTCTGGGGGAGGGGCCTGCCATACTGTTTCTCAAGTAACCTTGCCTTGCAAGAAGTTGCCCCACTCCCTGTCAGGGGATGGGCTCAATGGAAACTAGTCTTTTGTGCCTCTTTTGTTTCCTGGGGCTTTTCTAAGCCTCTTCCGGGGATCAGAGCAAAAATGGCTGCAGTGAAACCTCTGCCCCAGAGGAGAAAATATTTAATCTGCCCTCCTTGATAAACTCTGTAGGACAAACAGTCTCTGCTTTTGCTTGTGCCTCTGAAAACCGCAGCCTCTCATGGTGTGCTCTTTCAAAAAATGTTTTCAGGGGCCTGCGTGTATCTCTGCCTTTGGTGCCTCTAAAACTACAAGTGGCTATGGGCTCACATGAGCAGCTAAAGCTCTGGAATCAGGTCTGTTTCTCCCCTAAAGCTCTTTCCCAGCCACTAGTGCTCTGAGAGTTTTTGTCCTGTCATGGGTATTGGTTTCAAATTTTTTCAGGCTGTTCAAGGAAGGAGTGGATATGGAGTCGCCCTGTTCGATGTTTCTGTTGATATGAGCTGAGAGTCCCTTCCTGGGCTTGCTGACCATAACCTGCTTCCTGTGTCCAATGCTTCGGCCCTTTACTGTTTCAGGAATCTCCTTTTGCTCTGTGGTCCCTCATAACCTGAGACCACAGTGCCCTACCTAGAATTCTGCCTTTTAATTTCCAGAGCCCCCTTCAGAGAGGGATATCTCTTACTAGAGCACATTTCTCAGGGCTTCAATTTTGCACTCTGGTGTTATATCACTTTTCAGGTGACAGCTAATGGCAGCTCAATCCTCCTACTGTGTATCTTCCTCTGTCTCCCCACAGATTCACAATTCTGCACATCCTACCTTGCCAAAAGCGGTGGCTTTTCAGATCCAGATATATAGTCTTATATTTCAGGATGATTTCATTAGTGTTCAAAATGGTTTCATAGATAACCAGCTAAATTCAGGGGACCAGTTGAAACAGGGTCTCCTACTCCTCTGCCATCTTGCCTTCCTCCTAGGTAATTCTGTTTATGGTGGTTCAATATTCTATTGTATGGATATTTTGTAACTTATTTGCCCTTTTCTGTTAATGGACATGGAAGTTCATTATATCTTATGATCACAACAGCGCTGCAAGATGTATTGTACATATTTTTGTGCAATTGCACAAAAGTTTTTTTTAAAGATTTTACTTATTTGATAGAGAGAAACACAGCCAGAGAGGGAACACAAGCAGGGGGAGTGAGAGAGGAAGAAGCAGGCTTCCCGCCGAGCAGGGAGCCCGATGTGGGACTCGATCCCAGGTCTCCAGGATCATGACCTGAGCCAAAGGCAGTCGCTTAACCAGCTGAGCCACCCAGGCGCCCCTGCACAAAGGTTTTATAGAATAAATTTGTAAAAGTGGAATTAGAGTCATGAACAATACATATTTCACAGTATAATAGAAAATTCTGAATTACTGCCCAAACACATGTGCTGATTTACACTCCTAACAACAGTGTCTGAGGGTGCCTCATTCTCTGTACCCCTATCATCACTGGGTATTATTTTACATTTTTATTTTGGTTAATCTGGTAAATGAAAGAAAACTCTTAATTTAGTTCATTGATTACTGAGTGGTTTTATTATCCATTTCTCTGATGTCTTTTATGCTATCATTACTGTCATTCTTATTTTCTTATTTTTTTGCCAAAGTACTTTTTAATAAATATACATTACAAATATTTTACTTTGTTTCTTGATTATCTTTTAAACCTGTGGTCACAAAATCAGTGTTTTTAAAAATTATTTTTGGCTTCTGTGTCATATTAGTATCACCTCAAGATTAGAATATTCTTTTATAATTTCTTTTAATATTTTTGTTTTATACTTTACATTAAAATATTTTATTCATCTTGAGTTTATTTCCATGTAAGGACTGCTTTAAACATACATTTTTCTTTTCTTTTTGTCAAACTAATTCCAACTCCATTTTTTGACGATTGATGTTTTCCCTACAGACTTGAAATTCCACCATTTTTATGTGCTAAATTCTTATAGATATTAGGCCTGACCAATTTATTCATTTTATATCTTGGTC
This sequence comes from Spilogale gracilis, assembly GCA_004023965.1. NCBI lineage: Eukaryota > Metazoa > Chordata > Mammalia > Carnivora > Mephitidae > Spilogale > Spilogale gracilis. The sequence goes on along the minus strand of PITA01010732.1, from coordinate 60,036 downwards.
TATTCATAATCAGTAACATGCTATTTTAATTACCAAAGTATATATTAAATTTTATATTTTGACATGATAAGAACATCCTTATATATTTAATAATTATTCTTAAAATTAGAAAATTCCTGGTTCTTTCCACAAGTTTCTTTTTCTAAATATACTTTGTAATTGTTTAGAGTTTGGGATTAGGTTTTATAAAACGCTTAGATTTTTAAGGTCAGAATTAACATCTTTTCATTATGGAACATTTCTACCTAGGAAAAATGTGGCTTTTCATTTCTTGAGCCCTTCTTATATCCCTCTGCAATTTTATAGTTTTTTTTTATGTAGATCATGCATAGTTCTTATTAAATTTATTTCTAAATAACTCCATAGGTTTTTAAAATTTACATTGGGGAAGTAAGTCCAAGATGGTGGAGGAATAGGAGACCTTAATTTCATCTGGGCCCAGGAATTCAGCTAGATAGCTATCAAATCATTCTGAATACCTGCAGACTCCACCGGAGACCTAAGAAAAGAATAGCTGCAGCTGAACTTTGTTGCCTGATTCCTTAGGTTAGGATTTTTAGTACTATGTTGAATAACAGTGGTGAGAGTGGGCCTCCCTGTCATATTCCTGACCTTAGGGGAAAAGATCTCAGTGTTTCCCCACTGAGAATAATATTAGCTATGGGGTTTTTTGTATGTGGCTTTTGTGATATTGAGGCACATTCCCTCTATCCCTACACTGTGAAGAGTTTTAAGCAAGAAAGGATACTGTATTTTGTCAAATGCTTTTTCTGCATCAATTGAAAGGATCATAAATTTCTTGTCTTTACTTTTATTTATGTAGTGTATCACATTGATTGATTTGAGAATGTTGAACCAACCTTGCAGGTCAGGAATAAATCCCACTTAGTCATGGTGGGTGATCCTTTTAATGTACTATTGGAGCCTACTGGGTAGTATTTTGGTGAGAATTTTGACATTTATGTTCATCAGGGATATTGGTCTGTAATTCTCCATTTTGGTGGGGTCTTTGTCTAGTTTGAGGATCTAGGTAATACTGACCTGGTAGAACAAGTTTGGAAGTTTCCCTTCCATTTCTATTTTTTGAAACAGTTTCAGAAGAATAGGTATTTGTTCTTCTTTAAATGTCTGATAGAATTCCTCTGGGAAGGCATTTGGGCCCTGGGCTTTTGTTTTTTGGGAGGTTTTGGATTAGTGCTTCAATTTCCTTGCTGGTTATGGGTCTATTCAGGTTTTCTTTCTCTTCCTGTTTCAGTTTTGGTAGTTTATACATTTCTAGGAATGATCCATTTCTTCCAGGTTGCTTAATCTGTTGTGCAGTTGCTCATAATATGTTCTTATAATTGTTTGTGTTTCTTTGGTATTGGTTGTGATCTTTCCTCTTTCAATTATTATTAATTTGGATCCTTTCTCTTTTCTTTTTGATCTAAGTCTGACCAGGGGTTTCTTGATATTATTAATTCTTTCAAAGAACAAACTTGTAGTTTTGTTGATCTCTTCTACTATTCTTTTGGTTTCTAGTTCACTGATTTCTGCTGTAATTTTTATTATTTTTCTTCCCCTGCTGGGTTTAGGCTTTATTTGCTTTTTTTTCTCTATCTCCTTTAGGTGTAAGGTTGGCTTGTGTATTTGGGACTTTTCTTCCTTCTTGAGTAAGTCTTGTACTGCTATATATTTCCCTTTTAGGACAGTCTTTGCTGCATCCCAAAGGTTTTGAACATTTGTGGTTTTATTTTTCATTTTCATTTGTTTCCATGAATTTTTAAAATTCTTCTTTAATCTCCTGGTTGATCCGTTCATTCTTTAGCCTTTATGTATTTGGATTCCTTCCAAATTTCCTCTTGTGATTGAGTTCCAGTTTTCAAAGCATTGTGGTCCAAAAATATGTAGGGAACAACCTCAGTCTTTTGATCCTGGTTGAGACCTGATTTGTGACTCAATATGTGATGCATTCTGGAGAATGTTCCATGTACACTCAAGAAGAATGTGTATTCTGTTGCTTTAGGGTGGAATGTTCTGAATATATCTGTGATGTCCATCTAGTCCAAAGCATCATTCAAAGCCCTTATTTCCTTGTTGATCTTTTGCTTAGATGATCTGTCTATTGCAGTGGGGGTGTTAAAATCCCCTACTATTATTGTATTGTTAGCAATGGGTTTCTTTAATTTGACTATTAATTGGCTTATATTATTGGTTGCTCTCATGTTAGTGGCATAAATATTTACATGTTAGATCTTCTGGTTGGACAAAATCTTTAAGCATGATATAGTGTCCTCCCCATCTCTTATTATAGTCTTTGGTTTAAAATCTAATTTGTCTGATATAAGGATTGCCACCCCTGCATTCTTTCGATGTCCATTAGCATAATAAATGGTTTTCCACCCCCTCACTTTAAATCTGAAGGTGTCTTTGGGTCTAAAATGAGTTTCTTGCAGCCAGCATATGGATGGGTCTTGCTTTTTTTATCCAATCTGATACCCTGTCAATCAAAAGACTTTGATTAGTACATTTAGCCCATTTACATTCAGAGTAACTATTGAAAAATACGATTTTAGTGCCATTCTATTAGTGCCATTGTATTACCTGTAACGTGACTGTTACTGTATATTGTCTCTTTCCTTTCTGGTCTATGTCACGTTGGGGCTCTCTCTTTGCTTAGAGGATCCCTTTTAATATTTCTTGTAGAGGTACTTTGCTGATCACAAATTCTTTCAGTTTCTGTTTGTCTTGGAAGATTTTATCACTCCTTCTATGTTGAATGACAGTCTACTTGGATAAAGTATTCTTGGCTGCATATTTTTTTTTCATTTAGCTCACTGAATATAGCATGCCTATCCTTCCTAGCCTGCCAGGTCTCTGTGGATAAGTTTGCTGTCAGTCTAATGTTTCTATCCCTGTAGGCTATGCATGTGTTGTTCCAAGCTGCTTTCAGGATTTTCTCTTTGTCTCTGATATTTGCAAGTGTCACTATATAAGGCTGGTGAATCACAGACCTCTACATCTAAAACCAATAATACATTATATGTTTATTTAAAAAATAAATACATATAAATAAATAAGAGCTATGGGGGGTAAACCAAATAAACATAAAATTTACTTTTATCATGATATAATAATAAAAGAATATATACAAGTATATATAAATCCTAAAGAATTATAGTAATGACTATCAGTATACTGACTTCCTAACTTAGGAAACATATTTACCAGTAGTTTAGAGTCCTATTTGTGCCATTTATGAACACAACCCCTATTCACCCAGTGCCCCAACCAGAAGTAATCACTACCAGGAATTGTGAATTTCTTACTCTACTTTTCATTATAGTTTTACCATACCTATATGAAGTCCTGAAAAATATATGTACTTTTACTTGTTTTGGAACTCTGAATAAATAATAACTTACTGTACATAATTTTGCCTCTTGCTTTCCTTCATTCAGTGGCATTTTTCTTTTACATTGACCCAAGTTCATGTATTTGGTAGGGGTTCATTCCATTGTCTACGTATACCACAGTATGTTCATTCATTTTACTGTAAAACACTTGAATATCGCAATATTGTTAAAAATGTTGTATTTATTTCTTCATATAAAATTACAAGAGTTTCTCAGTGGAATACACAGATGAGTAGACTTGTTGGATTATAGGGAATGTATACCTTCCAGTTTACCAGATAAAGTCAAGTTTTTTTCAGAGTGGTCGCATCAATTTCCATTTCAACCAGTAGAGTATAAAAACTGTCTTTTTTTCATGTCTCTTGCAAACCCTGGTATGTCACACATTAATTTTAATTGGTGCTGGATCTGAAATAGTTTGTCATTCTGGTTTATACTTGTATTTAATTGAGGAGGACCTATTTTTCACATACATTTTCTTCTGGTTAAATGTCTTCTAACAATGTTTGCTTATTTTCTATTGGGTTATTGATTTTTTTAAAGATTATTTATTAATTTATTTGAGAGAGAGAGAGCATGAGCCAGGGGAGAGGGAGAGCGTGGGGCAGATACCCTGCTGAGCAGGGAACCTGATGTGGAGCTCCATCCCAGGACCCTGAGATCATGACCTGAGCTGAAGGCAGACACTTAACAGACTGAGCCACCTAGGTGCCCCTTGTTGTTGGTTTTTAAGGGCTCTTATATATATATAATTTATTTTATTTTTTAACCAACTTATTAAGATATGATTGACATATAAAGAGCTGTATACATTTAATGTATGCAACTTATAACACTGTAGATAAATGTAAACCTGTGAAACCATTACCACCATCAAGACCTTAAATATATCTGTCTTCTCCCAAAGTTTCCTCCTACCCATTTATTATTTTTCTATTTGTATGTGTATTTAATGTTTAACAAAAGATATACTTTTTTCAAAAAGATTTTATTTGTTTATTTGACAGAGAGAGATCACAAGTAGGCAGAGAGGTAGACAGAGAGAGAGGAGGAAGCAGACTTCCTGCCAAGCAGAGAGCCCGACACGGGCCTCGATCCCAGGACCCTGAGATCATGACCTGAGCCGAAGGCAGAGGCATTAACCCACTGAGCCACCCAGGCGCCCAAGATCTACTTTTTAAGATCAAATTTTTAGCATTCACTATAGTATTGTTAGATATAAGCACTTTGGTTATAGTTGACCTCCAGAACTTATTTATCTTGCATAATTGAAACTTAGTTCCCCTTTGAGGATCACCTCTCCATTTACCCCTACCCCAGCTCCTGGCAACTCCCCATTCTACTCTCTGTTTCCATGAGTTTAAATATTTTGGATTCCACATGTAATTGCATGCTATTTTTCCTTCTCTTTCTGTACAGTGTACTTCAGGTCATCCTTATTGTTGCAAATTGCAGGAATTTTTTCTGTTTAAAGGCTGAATACTATTCCAGTGTATGTACATTTCTGTTGATAGACATTTAGATTGTTTCCATATTTTGGCTCTTGTAAATAATGTTACTGTGAACATGGGAGTACAGGTATCTCTTTGAAATACTTATTTTAGTTCCTTACCTAGAAGTGGAATTGCTAGAACATATCGTAGTTCTATTTTTAATTTTTTGAGGAAACGCATAATGTTTTCCATAATGACTATATCAGTTTACATTCTCACTAACAGTGTATCAGATTCCATCCCCTTTTCTCCACATCCATAATAACATTTATTATTTACTGTCTTTTAGATACTAGCCATACTTAGAGGTGTGAAGTGATACCTCATTGTGGTTTTGATATGCAAGAAATATTTTATTTTGATGTAATAAAATTTATTAATTTTTCCTTTATAGTTTATTACTTTTCTATAGTTGTTTAAGAAATTCTTCTCTATCCAAGGTTAAGGTCTAACCCCATATTTTTTCTAAAAGTTAAATTTTTTCTTATTTAAATAGTTACACTGCCTAGAAATGATTTTTATGTGTGATATGTTGTGTCAGAGATCTAAATTCACTGTTTCCATATGAATATTTATCCCATTCATCATTTATGGAAAACTTCTTTTTCCCATTGTCTGTGATGACACTTAATCAAATATCAGGTTTCTATGTATTTGAGGATCTGTTCTGTTATATGGTTCTATGTATCTGTTTTGGATCCAGTGCTACAATATTCAAATTAGCATAGTTTTTAATTTTTTTAATTTTTAATTTTTTAATTTTTATTTTTTTAATATTTTAGTTATTTATTTGAGAGAGATAGAGAACAAGAGAGCAGCACATCATGGGGAGCATCAGAGGGAGAGGGAGAAGCAGGCTTCCCATTGAGCAAGACCCTGACCTGAAGAATCATGACCTGAGCAAAAGGTAGATGCTTAACTGACTGAGCCACCCAGGTGCTCCTAGCATAACTTTTTAAGAATTATCAGGATTAAAGGATATAGAGGATATTTGGTAGGGTAAATTCTCCAATGTGTTTTTTTTTTCATTCATTTTTTTGACTTATTTTAACCCTTTTTTATTCCATACCATTTAAGAATAAACTTGTTATGTTCTGCAAATAAAAACCTTAATCTTAATTTTCATTGAACTTTTACTGAGCTTATGGATCATCAATATAAAGAGAATTAACATTTTAAATTTTGAGTCATCTGATCATGAATGTTGTTGGTCTCAATTTACTCTGATATTCTTTTATATCATACTTTCACTTTTAACCTATGTGTGAAATGATTTACTGCTTTACCATTTAGTATGGTATTTGATATAGTTTTTTTTTAAAGCACATTAAGTTCCCTTCTATATTTAGAATTTTTAACTTTCGGTTTAGAGATTTTATTCTGAATGACTATTGAATATTAACATATGTGCTTTCAATGTCAGTTGAAGTGAAAATGTATAGTTAAGGCTCTTTTAGTCTTTCAGTCAGTTTTCTAATGTTAAGCCAGTCTTTAATTCCTGGGATAAATTCACTTGCCCATGATTTATTATTGTTTTAGTACATTATTTACTTGTAACGTGATTTTCAGTCTTTACATTTTTCTCTTCTTGTACTTTATGTTTATTAGTCTCTTTTAAAAATCTAGTTGTGTTGTGTTAATATCTTAATTAGTACATTTTTAAAAATCTCTTATTTCAAGGATTTTTTTATTTCTGTAATAATGAAAAATAGCTTTGGGATTTTTTTTCACTTTCCTTGAGTAATTCTTCCTCTAATTGGTGTATAATTTTTATTTTGTAGTACTTTTGTAAAGCTTTTTTAAAAAAATATTTTATTTATTTGGCCGAGAGGGAGAGAGAGGGAAAGAGACAGAGAGCCCAAGCAGGGGACACAGCAGAGGGAGCAGGAGAAGCAGGCTTCCCACTGAGCAGAGAGCCCAATGTGGAGCTCCATCCCAGTACCCTAGGATCATGACCTGAGCTGAAGGCAGACGCTTAATGAAATGAGCTGCCCAGTCACCCCTGAAAAGCTTTTTATAGCTTTTTCTACCTTATTATTTTTTTTTAGTAATCGTGTAATAGTATCCAAACACTTCAGTCACTGAAAAAAATATGTTTTTTTATTCCGCTGAATCCTACCATCTTTTTCTGGGCACTACTTGAATCATCTGTTAAAACTTGAGCTGGGAGACATGTTTTCAGTATTGGCTTTCAGTTGTTTGAAAAGCAGTGCTGGTGAGCTGAGGCAACAGAGAGCTGCTGTAATTTAAATGGTCACCCACCAATTTTGGGGGACTTTAACTCTCTGTTCCAAATTATTATTCAGTGTTTGGGTGGGGGGGTGAGGGATTAAAAAGAGAATTTTGTTTCTCTTAATTCCAGTGTAAAGACTTTGTGCTCAAATATATTCTTTTGTTGTTTGATCTTATGTAACTCTACTTAGAGAACTCTACTAAAGCAGCTGTATATTTTGACTACGACTACAAAGTTACTGTTGTCTCCTTTTGCCTTAACTGTATTTCACCTGGTTAGCACATGCTATTTCCTACCTTTTTTGTGTCCTACCCCATCTCCATGCTATTCTAATTGGCTTAAAGGCAAAATATGGAAAAACAAAAGTCATTTTAACCACATGGTGGACTTTTCCTTTACCTTTCTCTCCTTTTTAATACTGCCATGTAGAAACTGGATCCTAATGGAATGCTTCCATTATGGCTTGCCAATATTTTTCAGATCTCATTTCCAGGTTCAGGGATTTTGGTAGGAATCTTCACCAGTCTTGTATTTATTCTCTGATAATTTCACCCTTCACTGTTCTTCAGTCTTAGTGATCTCCTTTAATTTGATTCAAATTTTGTTGTATATGAAAGATACTCCTCCAAAACCAGCTTCAAGGGAAATGTGTGTGTGTGTGTGTGGGGGGGGTGGTTCATTGCCTTATTTTGGATGGAATTTTCTTCATATTTTTAGTTTATTTTACTCATTTCTATGGGTTTCTGAGAAAGGAATTATGCAAATATGCCCTCATATGTACAGTCCCCAGTAATTCAATAGTATATTTGACCTTCCAAGGAATATATGGCCATTTCTGCCTGCTTCGGAAGTTTAAATCATGCAAATGAATTATGTAAATTAAAATTTTCACCTGAAACTATTGAGATCAGTGCTACTTGTCTTAAGAATGGACTATAATTTCCTTTTTGAGTAAAGTTCCCACCAAATACAGTAGAAGCCTCTTATAAAACAGCTGTCAAGGGACAGATTTCAGATCTACCTTTTTAATTTGTTCAGAACACAACTAGTTCCAAGATGTATTTGGTCTGTATAATCTATCATGTATATAATCGTGTAATTTTTAATTAAATATATTAGAAAACATTCTTATTCTGTTAACATTTTTGCCTTGAACTCTAGTAAATTCTTAAGTCCTCTTTTATAAACACTCAAATGGAAAAGGAATGAAATTATCCTTTTTATCTAAATGATTCTCATCTACCTATAATAATGAGCTTATAATGAGAAATTAAATCTAAGAGTAGTGCTTGATTAAATGTAAGTATAATTTGTTGTAGCATTTCATTGGTAGTTTTAGTATTATATACCAGAGAGGAAAAGATATCTCATTTAAAATACATTACATTTAGGAGCTCCTGGGTGGCTCAGTTGGTTAAGCCTCTGACTCTTGACTTCAGCTCAGGTCATAATCTCAGGGTTTTGTGAGATCCAGCTCTGTGATGGGCATGGAGCCTGCTTAAAATTCTCTCTCCTTTGACCTCTGTCTCACCGCTACCCTGATCTCTCTCTCAAAATAAGTAAATACATACATACATACATACATACATACATATATATATATACATATATACATACATACATACATGGGATGTTGAAATATTTCTACAGCAGAAAAATGAGTTGCTAGAAATTTCATGAACAATTAAAAATATATTCAACCATTCTTTCACTAAATTGGCTACAAATAATGTTTTGGGGCACTGACAAAAATAAACAGATAAACAAACACTCAATGTGGGGGGTTTTAATTATATTTCATTATATCTTTCACTGCTGTCTTCCATTTCTTGGCATGAAATTATTGTCTGGGCCAAATACAGGGCCAAGAAGAGTCTGTCCCCATGACAACATTGCTAAGTATGACCAGAAGTTGAAAGGCTGTGAGATAAATAATAAATAGTACCAGAGAAATAACTCAGGTGGCTAAGGAAATATCTTTTGGGTATAATTGGCAGTCTTTGCTTTAGAGTAGAGTGGCTATATTTGGGGTAGAATAAAGAAAATGCTTACAAAAATGCTGGATAATTTATAGCACATCCAGAGATTAAAAAACAAAATGACAAACAAAGAACAACCTTTGCTGAAGAAATATTTTTTAGTGACTGATATTTACCTGGTTTGGCTCTCTAAAGGTTCCTTATTCACAATGAGAAGATTCAAATAGGCTTGACCCAGTCTAGATATTAATCTATAATTATGAAGGTGTTTTGTATTTCAAGAATTGATAGAGCAAAAAGATTGTTGAAAATTATTAAGCCTTTTGAATTACACGAGGATTATGTATATTTCTTTATATAATAAATTTCAACATAAACAATCAACTATAACAGATGTATGGAGCTAGAAGAGGGAATTTTTGGTTCAATATTTTCATTTCTCTTTGGTAATGAGTGAAAATTATTTGCTAGGGTTGCTAGAGAATTTTGTGTTTTCTGGTCTGGTGTAGATTCCTGGAACATAGCATACAGTTTCTTGCTTTTGAATCTTAGCTCATGCTGTCACCTCTTTCTGGAACTCTCTCAACATGCCCCTCCCCAAACCAACACACACATGTTTACTTGGATAAATATTTCTCACTTAAAAAGACTTCCTCTTATGTGTTGTATAAGTATTTATGCATACCTATACATGCTTAAAATTGTAGCTATCTATTCAAATATCTGATTTATCTTTGTAATTTCAGTGCCTAGAAATAATAGTGTCCAACAGAATGTACCCACTCTATTTGTAGAAAATTTCCAACATGGTACTAGAATGTCTGCCTATTTAGTTATTTAATTTTATGATAGGACATTTTGTCTCAAATATCTAATCATAACAATACCAAATAAAACCTATTTCTTGCCATTTGAAAGCCACAATAAAAGACACATGCCTTTTATTTTCTTTAAAGATTTTATTTATTTATTTGACAGAGAGAAAGCAAGAGAGGGAACACAAGCAGAAGGAGTGGGAGAGGGAGAAGCAGGCTCCCCGCTGAGTGGGGAGCCCAATTTGGGGCTCCAGCCTAGGACCCTCAGATCATGACCTGAGCTGAAGGCAGATGCTTAATGACTGAGACACCCAGATGCTCCAGATACATGCCTTTTAAAACCAGTGAAGATAATGCCTAAAGGACCAGGATGAGATAGCCTATGTAAAAGAGTACTTTAATTCTTGAATCCTTTTCTTGAACATTAGGCATTTTCTTTTGTTTAATTTTGGAATGACTGTGTAGGAAGGGGAATAAATAATCTAGAAGCTAGGTCTGAGTTCTGTATCTAGAGGATATTGTTGACTACATCCACATCTGACTCTTGAATGGCTGAAATCAGGAATAGAGAAATTCCAAAGTAATTAAAAAACAAAATCCTGTTCTCATTATTGTTACGGATCAAGCTAACTTTCATGAATCTTGCCTTTAAAAGTCCCTCAGAAAGAATTTTTAAAATATCATAAGGACTCACATATATTTGCCACATGATGATAGATAACAAAGAGAGTTGTATGTAAGACTTGCAAATATTCTTACTACTCTGCTTTTTAGCCTCTTTTTAAAATAATTTATTTTATTTTATTTTTTCAATGTTCCAAGATTCATTGTTTATGTACCACACCCAGTGCTCCTTGCAATGCATGCCCTCCTTAATACCCACCACCACGCTCACCCGTCCCCTCATCCCCTTCCCTTCCAAAACCCTCGGTTTCTCAGAGTCCACAGTCCTTTTCATGCTTCATCTCCCTCTCTGATTTACCCCAGTCCACATTTCCTTTCCTCTTTTAATGTCCTCCACGTTACTCCTTACGCTCTTCAAGTAAGTGAAACCATATGATAATTGACTTTCTCTGCTTGGCTTATTTCAAAACTCAACATAATCTCCTACCCGGTCCATGTTGATACAAAAGTTGGGTATTCATTCTTTCTGATAGAAGCGTAATATTCATGGACCGTATCTTCTTTATCTATTTGTCTGTTGACGGGCATCTTGGCTCTTTCCACAGTTTGGTGATTGTGGCCATTGGTGCTATGAACATTGGGGTACACATGGCCCTTCTTTTCACTACATCTGGATCTTTGGGATAAATACCCATTAAAGCAATTGCAGGGTCATAGGGTAGCTCTAGTTTTAATTTTTTAGGAATCTCCACACTATTTTCCGAAGTGGTTGAATGTGGATTCCCACCAACAGTGTAAGAGGGTTCCCGTTTCTCCACATCCTCTCCTACACTTGTTTCCTATCCTGTTAATTTTGGCCATTCTAACTGGTGTAAAATGGTATCTCAATGTTGAATTTCCCTGATGTTAGCCTCTTAGATTATTTTTTATTTCTTTTCCTTTTAAGCAATATTTCATTATTTATTTATTTATTTGGCCATTGTGAAAATGCTTAGTGCTTCATCAGGATGTCTTTGAGAAAAAATGAATATATCATCACTGATGCTCAAAAGTTTGTAAAAATTCAAACAAAAGTCACTGTAATTTAAGATACATAAAAGAATACAGATTTATCTGTGTTTTAGGCAAAAAAAGCTCTCAGTTCACATTTTGGGAACATCCTGTATCAAATTTAGGCTTTTTCTTCATACATTTACTTAAAGCTCCTATACTCCCTATTAAAATAGTGATGGTAATTTAAATCCGAAGAGTCAATAACTGTCAACATTTGTATCACCACCTGCCAAAAATACTTGTGAAACATGTATTTGCTTTATTTTAAGATAGAAGAAAGGATCTGGGACAGATTTACAAAAGAAACAATTATTGAATCCTTTTGTATTAATTATCTATTGTTCCACAAAAAATTACTCAAAAAATTGATGCCTTAAGACAACGTCATTTATTATTTCATAATTTCTGTGGGTCAGGAATCTGGAAATAGCTGGGTTTTCTGTCTCAGAGCCTCTCAAAAGGCTGCAATCACGGTGTTGGCAGGGTCTATATTTGTCTTAAGGCTCAAGTGGAGTTGGGCACATGTTTTCAAGCTTACTCAAATAGCTATTGATAGGATTCAGTTCTTTTTTTCCTTGTACTTCTTAAAATTTAAAATTTAAAATTTTAAACTTTAATTCTAGATAGTTAACATATAGTCTTAAGTTAATTTCAGGTGTATGTACAATATAGTGATTCAACAACTCTGTATATTACTCAGTGCTCATCAAGGAAGTGCACTCTTAATCTTCTTCACCTATTTCATCCATCCTCCCACCTACTTTCCCTCTGGTAATCATCTATTTGTTCTCTATAGTTCAGAGTCTATTTTTTGGTTTTTCTTTATTTTCCTGTTTGTTTCTTTTGTTTCTTATGTTTGTTTATTGCCACATATGAGTGAAATCATATTGTATTTGTTATTATCTGAGTGATTTATTTCATTTAGCATTATATTCTCCAGGTCCATTCATGATGTTGCAAATGACAAGATTTCATTCTTTTTTATGGCTGAGTAGTATTCATATCTATATCTATATATAGATATAGATATATACACATATATGCACATATCAGTATATGTGTGTGTGTGTATATATATATATATATACCACTTCTTATTTATACTTTCATCTATGCATGAACATATATATCTTTTTGAATTAGTCTTTTCATATTCTTTGGGTAAATACCTACTAGTAGAATCCTGGATCTTCTGGTAATTCTATTTTAATTTCTTGAGGACCCTCCATAATGTTTTCTACAGTGGCTGCACTAATTTGCATTCCTACCAACAGTGTAAGAGGGCTCCTTTTTCTCTGCATCCTTTCCAATACTTGTTCATTCTTGTGTTTTTATTTCAGCCATTCTGATAGGTGTGAGGTGAAAGCTTGTTGTGTTTTTGATTTGCATTTCCCTGATGATTTGTAATGTTGAGAACATCTTTCCATATATGTGTTGGCCATCTATATATATACTTTGGAGAAATGTCTGTTCATGTCTTCTGCTGACTTTACTTGGATTATTTTTTTGGGTATTGAGTTGTATCAGTTCTTTATATATTTTATATATAAAGATATAATATATAATATCTATATTATATAATATATAATATCTTTATATTTTATGCATTTTGGATACTAACCCATTATTGGATATGTCATTTGCAAATATTTTCTCCCATTCAGTAGGTTGTCCTTCCATTCTGTGGACTATTTCCTTTGTTGTGCAGAAGTTTTTTATGTAGTCCCAATAGTATTTTTTTAATTTTTGCTTTAGTTTTTCTTGTCTTAGGATGCATATCTACAAAAATGTTATGGCCAATGTCAGGGAAATTGCTGCCTATGCTCTCTTCTGGATTTTTATGGTTTAAGTCTCACATTTAGGTGTTTAGACCATTTTGAGTTTATTTTTGTGTATGATGTGAGGAAGTGGTTCAGTTTAATTCTTTTTCATGTAGCTCTCCTGTTCACAATACCATTTCCATTTGTTGAAGAAATTATCTTTATTACATTGCATATTCTTTACTGCTTTGTCTAAGATTAATTGGCCTTATATTGGTGGGTTTATTTTTGGGCTTTCTGTTCTGTTCCATTGATTTATGTGTCTATTTGTGCCAGTGACATACTGTTTTGATTATTATAGCTCTGCAGTATAACTTGAAATCTGAAATTGTGATACTTCCAGCTTTGTCTTCCTTTTTCAATGCAGCTTTGGATATTTGAGGTATTTTGTGATTCCATATAAATTTTAAGATAATTTGTTTTAGTTCTGTGAAAAATGTTCCTGGTATCTTGATAGGGATTGTGTTAAATCTGTACATTGCTTTGTGTAGTATGGACATTTGTTCTTCCAATCCTTGATTATGGAATGTCTTCCCATTTGTGTCATCTTTAGTTTCTTTCATCAGTGTTTCATAGTTTTCAGAGTACAGGTCTTTTATCTCCATGGTTAAGTTTTATTATCTTTGGTGCAATTTCAAATCAGATTGTTTTCTTAATTTCTCTTTTTGCTGCTTCATTTAAATTGTATAGAAATACAACAGATTTCTGTACATTGATTTTGTATCCTGTGACCTTTTGGAATTCACTTATCAGTTTGAGTAGTTTTTTTGGTGGAGTATTATGTCATCCACAAATAATGAAAGTTTTGCTTCTTCCTTAATTCGGATGCTGTTTCTTTCTTTTTGTTGTCTGATTGCCGTGGCTAGAACTTCCAGTATTATGCTGGATAGAAGTGGTGAGAGTGGACATCTTGTCTTGCCCATGATCTTTTGGGAAAAAGCTCTCAATTTTTCCTCATTGAGTTTGATTTTAGCTGTGAGTTTTCATATAAGGTCTTTATTACATTGAGGGATGTTCCCTCTAAATCTAGTTTGTTGAGGGTTATATCATGGATTGATGTACTTTGTCAAATGTTTTTTTCTGCATCTATTGAAATGTTCCTATGGCTTATATCCTTTCTCTTATTGATATGATGTATTATAATGATTGATTTACAAATATTGAACTGATATTTATAAGAATAAGTTCCACTTGACATTAGTATATGGTTTTTTTAATGTATTGTTGAATTCTGTTTCCTAATATTTTGTTGAGGATTTTTCCATCTGTGTTTACCAGAGATATTGGCTTGTAGTTTTCCTTTTTTGTTGTGTCTTTATCTTGTCTTGGTATCAGGTTAATGCTGGTCTCATAGAATGAATTTGGAAGTTTTCCTTCCTCTTCTATTTTTGGAATAATTTAAACAGAATAGGTATTAATCCTGTTTTAAGTGTTTCATAGAATTGACCTGTGAAACCTGGCCTTGTGTTTGTTAGGAATTTTTTGATGACTGATTCAATTTCACTGCTGGTAATTGGTCTGTTCCAATTTTCTGTCTTTCCGATTTAGTTTTGGGAGTTTGTATGTTTCTGGTAATTTATCCATTTCTTCTTGGTTGGCCAATTTGTTGGCATATGACTTTTTATGATGTCCTCTTACAATCCTTTGTATTTCTGTGGTGTCACTTGTTATTTCCCTTCTTTCATTTGTGATTTTGTCTAAGTCTGTTTCCTTTTTTTCCTTTTTGATAGTCTGGCTAAAGATTTACCAATTTTGTTGATCTTTTCAGTGAAGTAGATCTTGGCTTCATTGATCTTCTCCTTTTTGTTTTACATTTCTATTTTGTTTACTCTAATCTTTATTATTTCCTTCTTTCTATTGGTTGTTTATTTGAGATTTTTTTTTTACATTTCTATTTTGTTTATTCTACTCTAATCTTTATTATTTCCTTCTTTCTACTGGTTGTTTATTTGATATTTTTCTTGCTTTGGAAGTAGGTCTGTATTACTATAAACATATCTTGTGGGACAATTTTTACTGCATCCCAAAGATTTTGGACCATTGTGTTTTCATTTTCATTTGTTTCCATGTGTATTATTATTATTATTATTATTATTATTTTAAGATTTTTTATTTATTTGACAGAGAGAAACACAGCCAGAGAGGTAACACAAGCATGGGGAGTGAGAGAGGGAGAAGCAGGCTTCCCGCCGAGCAGGGAGCCCGATATGGGACTTGATCCCAGGTCTCCAGGATCATGACCTGAGCCAAAGGCAGTCGCTTAACCAACTGAGCCACCCAGGCACCCTCCATGTGTTTTTTGATTGTCCGTTTGATTTCTTGGATGACTCATTATTTAAGAGCATGTTATTTCACCTCCATATATTTGGTTTCTTTCCAGGTTTTTTATCGTGGTTGATTTCTATTTTCACAGCATTGTGGTCAGAAAAGATGTCTGACTTCCATCTTCCTTAGTCTGTTGAGACTTGCTCTGTGGCCTAACAAGTGATCTATTCTGAAGAATGTTCCATGTGTACTGAAAAAAAATGTGTATTCTTCTGTTTCAGGATTGAATAGATTGAACGTTCTGAATATATCTGTTAGTGCCATCTGGTCTAATGTGTCATTGAAAGCCACTGAGGCCTTGGTCATTTTCTGTTTGGATGATCTACCCATTGATTTAAGTGAGATGTTAAGGTCACCTACTGTTATTGTAACACTACTGATTGCTTCCTTGCTTCCTTTATGTTTTTTAATAGTTGCTTTATGTATTTGGGTATTCCCATGTTTGGTGCATAAACAAATTGTTATATCTTCTTGCTGGATTGTTTTCTCTATGATTATATGGTGCCTGCTTTGTCTCTTGTTGTAGTCTTTGTTTAAAATCTATATTGTTGAATGTAAGTATTACTCTCCTGGCTTCTATTCATTCCAGTTGCATGATAAATTCTTATCCATTCCTTCACTTTCAATCTGCTGTGTCTTTATGTCTGAAATGAGTCTCTTGTAGACAGTACATAGTTGGGTCTTGCAGTTTTATCTATTCCTTCACCTGATGTCTTTTGATTAGAGCTTTTAGTCCATATACATTCAAAATAATGATTGATATGTATGTATTTATTGTCATTTTTAATGGCTTTTTTTGTAATACTATCTCTTCCTTTCTTCTTTTGCTGTCTTCTGTCATGATTAGTTGGCTTTCTTTAGTAATATACTTAGATTCCTTTCTTTAGTTTTTATATATCTATTACTGGTTTTTGATTTATGGTTACTGTTTGGTTTATATATAATATCTGCATATAGCAGTCTATATGAAGTTGATGTTTGCTTAGGTGTGAAGACATTGTTTACTCCTCCTTTCCCTCACATTTTAGGTATGTGGCATTATACTTTGCATCCTTTTATTATTTTTTACATTGTAGGTTATGTGTCTTTTTAACTACAACTTAAAACAACAAAACAATGAGACATTGTGTCCTTAGCTTGGAATAAGGGAGTTCCTGGGTCTGTTCAGAGAAGGTCATGTCATCTGCAGTATGAAAAACCAGGGTCCAGCAATGTGGATTATTTTCTTCCACATGAAGTGAATAAACCTTATCCACGGCAGTAAGTGTAGGTGCTGTCATAGCAGATACATCTGTGCAGAGTGAGAAGTTATAAGGGGCTCATGCTGATATTGAGTGAGCACTGAGTTCCAAAGGGCCTCCATGTGATTTCAGGAATATTCTTGGCTGCATATTTTTCCCCCAGGACTTTGAATATATCATGCCACTCTATAATGTGAATGTTATATCACTTGATGGTATCATTGAGTTCCTTGGGTCTATTCTCATTTGGCATAATTTTTTTTTCTCACACCTGATCAGCTTGGTTACTTTCCATTTCTCTGTCTTCCACTTTTCTGATCCATTCTTCTTCTTCCTCTGGTCTATTATTTATTCCAACTAGAGCATTTTTTTAGGAAGTTTTATTTAAGGGGTAGGGGTAAGGGAGAGGAATAGAAAATCCTAAATCAGACTCCCCACTGAGCATGGAGCCCAATATGGACCTTGATCCTAGGACCCTGAGATCATGACCTGAGCTAAAATCAAGAGCTGGCCGTTTAATTGACTGAACCAAACCATACAGGTACCCCTCCATCTAGCATATTTTTAATTTCATGTATTGTGTTCTTCATCTCACATTGTTTTTTTTTAATCTCTTCATTAAGGGGTTCACTGAGGTCTTCCACTTTTTTCAGTACCTTTAAGATCATTACTTTACATTCTCTATCAGGCATATTACTTACCTCCATTTCACTTAGGCATCTTGCTGTGATTTTTTCCTCTTTCATTTGGGACATGTTCCACTGTCTCCTCATTATGTCTAATTCTCTGTATCTTTTTCTGCATGTTAGGAGTCAGCTACATCTCTGGCTCTTAAAAGTGGTGACCTCATGAAGAAGAGATCCTGTAGTGTCTTGCAGTGCAGGGTTCCCTCTTCAGTGAAACTTGGCATTTCATAGGAGTTTCCTATGTGTGTTGTGTGTGCCCCACTGTTATGGCTTAGCCACTTTTTCCTTCTGTTCCATCATCTAAAGTGGCTCTCTTTGCCTGTTGTTGGCAGACTTTGGTTCTTGTTTTGTTAGTGGATCAGTCTGGGGCTGCCTTGGGCTAGAGTTGAGTCAAACCAGGCATGTTCAAGATGCGGTAGCACCAAACTTCAGGACACTTTTCCTGTGTTGTTCCCTGAGAAGCTTTCATTGGTGGGTGGGGCGGGGCCTACACTCAGACCAGCTGTTTGCTCCCAGCCCATTGCTGGGGCTGCAGTCTGACAGGTGTGTGTAATTATCTTTCCTTCTCCCAAGGGCAGAATACTCTTTGGTGTGGTTCTGCAACTCTTGGGGCTGATTGTACATTGCCAGGCTTGTGGTACCCTTTTGGATAGTCTTTAGTCAGGAGCCTATTGGGAGGAGGATGATTCAAAAGGTGCATGGGGCGGGACACACAGTGTCTGAAAGACTTGTGCTTATGTCTTCTGGGGGAGGGGACCTTCATAGCGAGACCTGAGGCAGTCCTGGCTGGAGGGGACAGATCCACACACAGAGACACAGAGCAGCATCAGCAAGTTAGGTGGGGAGTATAGTTGCTGCAGTGTTTTCTGCAGGGGGGTGTATGTTTATGCTGGGGAAGAGGGGAGGGAAATGGTGCCTTCCAGCTCCTTTGCTCCTGAGACAGTCTCATAATGATCTCTGTCCCTCCAGAACATGCTCTGAGATGAAGTAACACTCACTTTCGTATGTCCCAGGTGTTTTCAAACTGCTGCTTCAGTGCTCTTTTTCCATGAACTGTTTATTTTGCTGTCTGTGTAAGAGTGGGGACTCAGTTCCCTCTCACCCTCTGAGCTCTCCCAGAGCAAAGCCCACTAATTTTCTTTAAAGATTTATATATTTATTTTTGAGAGTTAGAGAGAGAGAGAGAGAGAGAGAGAGAGAGAGGTAGAGCGCACACAAGGAGGGGCAGGGGTAAATGGAGAGAATCTTAAGCAGAGTCCCTGCTGAGTGTGGAGCCCAACACTGGGCTTGATCTCATAACCTCAAGATCATGACTTGAGCTGAAATCAAGAACTAGAGGCTTAACCAACTGAGCCACCTAGGTGTCCCCCACTAATTTTTAAAATTCCAGGTTTTAAGTTTCATTGGTTCTAAGAACTCATGAAGTTTAGCTCCCTGATTTTCAAAGCTAAGTGTTACAGGGATTCATTGTCTCCATAAGGCTTCCCAGTTTAACAGTCTGTTTCTCTCCTCTCTCTGTGTTGGTGTGTCCCTCCCTTCTGCAGATAGTTCCACAGATGTGTTTGGCTCCTAAGTGCATCTCCATCCTTCCTACCCCCTTAAATGTATCTTCTTCTTTACATTTAGTTGGGAAGTTTGTTCTGCCAGTCTTTGGGTTATTTTCTGGGCTATTTACACTGATATGAGTGTTATCTAGTTGTACCTGTGGGATGAGGTGAGCTTAGGGTCCTTCTATTCTTCTGTCTTCCCAGCAATCTTGGATTTAGTTTCTTGCCATTAGACTGAAGACTTAGTTCTTCCCTGGCAGTTGGCCAGGAGCCTCTCTTGGTTCCTTGTCATATAAACTTCTCAATAGAGTATTTCACAACATGGCAGCAATGTTCTCTGAAAACAAGCAAAAGAATGAGAAAGGGAAAGCTAGATGGAGGCCAGAATCTTTATGAAACCTGATCTGAGAAGTGGCATTCTGTTGCTTTTATTATATTCTGTTCATTAGAAGTGAGTCACTAGGTCCAGCCCACTCTCAAGGGGGAAAGGATTACACAAGATGTGGAGGAGGCAGGGATAATTTGGGATCATCTTAGAAGTTGCCTATCACACTACTTTTACGGAAAGGCCTCTTTTCCTAGGCTAGCTGGTTTAGAGTAGAATGCCAACTAGTTCTCATTTTTATTAAACATTCAGGGTTTTTGTTTTAAAGATAATTACAGTTAGCATCTAGCATTTCAGGAGAAGGATTACTTCAGACCAAAATGTACTATCAGTGGTTTTTTTATTTTTTATTTTTTATTTTTTTTAAGATTTTACTTATTTGACAGAGAGAAACACAGCCAGAGAGGGAACACAAGCAGGGGGAGTGAGAGAGGGAGAAGCAGGCTTCCCGCCGAGCAGGGAGCCCGATGTGGGGCTCGATCCCAGGTCTCCGGGATCATGACCTGAGCCGAAGGCAGTCGCTTAACCAACTGAGCCACCCAGGCGCCCCAGTGTTTTTTTTTCTAAATTGAAATATTTTAAAGATTAAGCAAAACATGAAAACAAGTATCTGAGATTATTAGGAATTGAGAAGGGGGATCAACTCAATTAAGGTTGTCTTACTCATGCCTTCCTTATAGTCATATAACATTTTCTTCTTTACATTTCATATGGAAAATAAAAGAAAGCAAAAGTAGAGAAGCTATGATATTAGTGACAACTTCCCATTTGGAAGAATAAATGGGGGGAAATAGATCTCTCATTGAAAGTCCCAGAATTGATAGTAAAGGGGCTGAGGGAGAGAAATCAAATCACAATCTTAGTTTTAACATCTTGTTAAATGATATAAACCAGGGATGGTAAATACATAGCCCTTATTTCAAAAATAAAATATGTTAGAAAGACAACAAAAGAAAATATTTTGCTCTAACAGTTTGGTATAAAAGGGATCTCAAAGTATAATTTCATATCCTTATTGAGTTTTTCTCTGTTAGGGCTTTTGGAGAGTGATTCAAAAGTATATTATAATTGTTAAGATTATACCTCTGCGATTATAATTAGGAATCTCTCCTAAAGCATGAACTGCAGAGATATGGCTAATAGGAAGAATGCCATATTGTATTATAGCTCCTATAATTTTCTCAGAAATCTTTCCATATAAGGACTCAAGTAAGATCCCTGGAAGTTAGGTAACAGCCCTAGTCCAAAAGGATTCTTTATTGCTCTAAACCCTTAACACCATCTAACTTTCTGGTTTTAGAGTTAAACCGATGGTAGTAGATGCTGACTCACTCAGATCCTGTTTATTGAACTGATCCATCCATTTGCTAGCTGCTGTGAATGTCAGCTGCTAAAGGCTCAAAACTACACCCTTCTCTGGAAACAACTGACCTTGAGAGAGGGGAACTGCTCTGCCAGGGAGAACAGTACCACTTCCTGTGGGGCATAGGACAGTCTGCAGGCAATGACTAACTGAAACTGAGTTATCAAAGCCTGGCCATCATGTCTTGATGTGAAATTCAAGGTTTGGAACTCACCAGGGGATCAAGCTGAAGTTATTCTCCAGCTGACACCACATCTTCCCTTTGCTTTTCCTCTGCTCTATCTTTATGCCTTTGTCCTTTTACAGGATCCTTTTGAGAGCCGTCCCTTAATAAATCATTTACACAAGAGTTTCTATCTCAGGTTCTGCTTCTAGGAACCTAATCTAAGACATGGGTCAACAGCAAATGAAATGGGAGATTGGGCAGTTCTTTTTAACATTAGAGAGTAAGAACCCACTTTCCTTTTTGGTTTAGGGCACTATTCTTCATTGGAAATATTCTCTTGTGTTTAAATTCCTCCTCCCAACTAAAATTACAGTATTGAAAAATAGGTAAAATGGTTAAGCTGTTAATACCATAGACTTCTGCCTTCCTGTAAACTAAACTCCTCTCCTCTCATCTTCGTTTTCTCTTTTTATTCTTTTCTTCCTTCTCTAACTTCTTCCAGAAAGATTTAATGTATCTAAATTAAAACATGGATAAAACTATCTGTGAGATTGTGACTGAACACCTCTAAATCAGAATCCCATCCAGGCAAAACAATAGGGCAGTGTCTTGGAACCTCAGTTGGCCTCATAGCTGTCCCCCACCAACTTTGCCTACCAGTTGTCCAGATACGAGGTGGAGAGCCCCTCCTCCTAAAACAGGCTTAGCCTGAAAGAGGGCTGTCCCCTCACCCGTTACACAAAAGCATGATTGTGGGGAGCCTGTTGTTAAACCATTCACAAACGACTTGCTTCTGGATTGGGTTTTGTATAGAGTAGACCAGCTCCCTCCCTATGATCTACTGAAAGTCAGTCCTTGACATAAGGAATTGTAAAAAAAGAAATGGGTAATGTATCAAAATGACATATGGTAACAAGTGTACTCAAAATGTTTTTCTCCCAAAGGGCATTTTCTAGGCCTGCAACTCCCATACTGGCAAATACTGAATTCTCATTTTACATGAGACAAAGAAATGGACAAACCTCCTTACTGACATTCTTAGTTCAAGAAGATTAAAAAACAATTAGCAGAAAAAAATATAGAACTATTAATTCCATATATCCTGCAAATTCTCTGCCATTAGTTCATGCACACCAGATAAAACCCACATTTTTATGGAGAAAAGCAAAGGGTAGGTCATCACTGTGGAAGACATTTTGTTCTGGAGGCCATAGGCTCTGCACCATGGACTGTTGAGTTCCTGGGTTCTCACTCACTCTAAGCAGGTGCCTTTTAAATTAATGATACAACAGTTGTTGACCTGTGTCAAAATACAGGAGATATTCTATAAAACTCCTATTTTTATGACCTGTGGATTTTTTGTTTTTCTAAAAAAGATAGTAACTATCCTTTACTCCTAATCTTGTTACATTTCTGACTGTCCCTTGCTTGCCACCCTTCATACTTTTTCCCACCATACACAATTTTTCCCAGTATAAGTTCTTGTGTTTTGCCAGAGTGCCCTGGTATAAGCAACCATGGCTAAAACAGGTCACTTTATGTCTCACCTATAGTAGAAAACTACTCAAAACCAAGCACACTAAATAAACCTTTCTGTAAGAATCAAATAAGACCCTTTAGGTGAGTCTAAAATTGCTGTAATCAACTGACAAATGCTCTGTGTCTGTAGTGACATATCAAAGTCCTCTTTGGGAAAAACTTTTTTTTTTAAGATTTTATTTATTTTGAGAGAGAGAAACACAGCGAGAGAGGGACCACAAGCAGGGGGAGTGAGAGAGGGAGAAGCAGGCTTCCTGCTGAGCAGGGAACCCGATGTGGAGCTCGATCCTGGGTCTCCAGGATCATGACCTGAGCCAAAGGCAATTGCTTAACCGACTGAGCCACCCAGCCCCAGGGGAAAAACTTTTTTAAGAGCAAGGACTGAAGCTGATGTGTCTTTCATGGTTCCCAATGGTGCACCACCAAAAACTATGCATGTAGAGCCCCAAAGGCTTGCTCAGGAGCTTTAAAAGGCATTCACATTTGTACCCTTGAATGACGGAGAAAAGAAGACTTCTGCTGCCAATGCCTATCTTCATCTCTTTTTCCCAAACAGAGATTATACCATTTTACTTGTCATCTCTTCTGGACCAGCAGCAACCCAGATACCTACATAACCATATTGTAAAATAAAGATGGGTTATTCATTCTGCATCTCATCCTGAAAAATTAGAAAGACCACCATTTTCAAATGAGAAAGTTTAAATATGCGAAGCAGAATATAGTGATATGGATATATCCAAACAAAATTACCCGTGCTTCCCTAAGGCAAAATGGAAATATAGGTACATTTCACATCTATCTTCCTTCTTTCTCACTTTTTATTCCTCTCTTTTACCAATGGGAATATAAGTCCTCAGGCTTTCCCTTGTCTGCTGGAGTCTCTCCATTAAATTATACTGTTCTAGCTTGGAGCCTTTGGACTTGACCTCCTACGTTGTTTGCCCTTCTCTTGTCAGAATCAATTGTTCTATGTCCTATGTCTTACTGTAACAATTTAATATATTAATTTATTTGAGTTTATGGACTAAAGACTACTGATGAGTTAATATTTTAACCTTTTAAATTTATGTTAATAGCCACTCCATGGAAGATAATATTTTTTAACTCAGAGGGAGAATTAGTGCAATTTCAAGCCCTTCATTAGGTTGGTTTGAGCAATGGTTTGGAGAGACAGGACAAGCTCTTGCCTGGTTTGTTTAGATATTAAACTGGCCCTGTACAAATGGCTATTATTTGGTAAACAGAAGAGAAATATGTTTAAGTTCTATAACAGCACACTATAGCACATTTTCCATTGAAAAGAAGGAAATGTTTTTGTTAAAAGAAACTTTTCTATATAATGTCCTCCTTTTCATGATTTTTTTCCAAAAGGAATAAAAGAAAAGTCTTTTTTAATTGCCTTCAGTTTCATAACCAGAGTATCCGTTTTTGTTATACTCAATCAACTCTAATCATTACTTTGAAAACCTGAAATTTGTTAACCCAGGTATGTAGTTCATCTTGCTGACTCAATGAGTAGTACCATGTGTCGTGTTTAATGCTATGTCGGTTGCTGCATGCAACTAATTCTTTTCCTTTTTGGCAGGAACTGGCTGGTTGTTATTTCGTCAAGGGAATGTGGTGGTAGCTTCAAGCTTAAAATATTTTGACATAATACAATAGGGGCTCTCTTCACTTGATTCCAACACTGTCCCTTAGAAATGAATTTACTCAGGGCTATGGTTTTGGGGGTTCAGCTGAGTAGGGATTAAGTAAAATTTTTTATGTATCACTGGAAAATGCATCTATTAAGTGCTTGAGAATTTTACAATTGAATCAGTAGAGAATTACCAGTGGGCATAAAGCATTGACAAATAGACATATCATTTGTCATCATAATACAGCTAATAAGTCTGTCTTGACTTGGCACTGAACAAGACAGAATCCGTTGCACATTTTGAGACTGTAAAACTTCCTACTTTCTGTATCTTATTACCTTTATCAAATTCCTCTGCTGAATTAAGATCTATAAAATATTACTAAAAGAATTTGATATATAAGGCATGAAAATGGCCTAATGAACACAAAGCATCTTCCCCCAAAGAGACCTTGAAAAAATGGTAGTCATTATTATTACCCTATTATTCTGAGAAGAAACTTCAGCTTTGTTAGTACCACAATTAATACTTCATTAGTACTAGAATTAATAAGTAACCCAACTTCCCATAAATATTTGTGTATTTGGTAGTTATAGACTAAGACATGGGCAGCCTCCATCTATGTTGGCGTTTTCCTAAACATTTAAAAAATATCCTTTGGGCACAAACAGTATTGTTATGGAAACAGTGTAGGAAAAAATGCGAATAATAAATATAGTTGTTAAATGCATTTTTAAATAAATTGAATTTTTAAATGCATGAATGAATGATTTAATAAACGAGCAAGGTATGTATGTAGAACTATGTTCTGTGTACCAGGTAACATAATATAACATTCTTTTGGAAGTGGCAGAAGGTCTTAAGAATCTTCTAATCTAACTCCCAATATTATGGATAAGGAAATAGAGGTAAAATAATTCACTTGATCATCATCATGTTAGTTGTCAATGGCCCAAAACTCATAATGATTACGCCTCTTTCCATGACAAATCAGATGGGCTTTCTCCAATGTATTTTAGGCACTGAGAGCTGTGTAAAGCATTACAAAGAGCATGAACTTGAGAGGCAGAGAGACCTGGCATTTGAACTTAGTTTTGCATTTTCCAGCTGTGTGTTCTTGGGCAAGTTATTTAACATCAATCTTAATTCTTATTGGTGATAGAACATCTACCTCACAGGGCTATGGTAGATGATCTAATTGTGTAAAGTACCCAGCAAAGAGTAAACATGACTTGGTAATTCCCTTCTCTGCCTTTGATGTAGTACATTGCATAAGTATTATGTTAACACAGGCTATCGGTCAGTTCACCGAGACTATATAATTTACTTTTAATTCAAAACCAACACCAGAGCTGATCTTTACATATCATTTGCTATCTAAAGGTGAGTAAGAATTTTATTTCCCGATGATAGGAAATCTCATTTCAGTTTTTTCCCATCAAAGAAAACACAAGTAATGAATTGGTTATAGTATATATTGTTATGGATAACTTGAATTGCCTTATCTGCTTGAATTCTTTCCTATTAAAGTACATGAGAGCTGGTAAAATTATCTCTCTTTTAAGTTAGACATGGAAACTTTCTGAGGATTTTTTTGTACTCCATTCGTACCTTAGTCATACCATTGGTCTCAAATCGTTTATCTCTTTTGGCCCCATTCTTCCTTTTGCTAAGATTCTGTAGGAGATTCCATTACTAGGCACTGAGGGTGCTAAAAGCAAACAGCACTGTCTTCTGTATCCTAGAAGGACAGACAGTCTCTTAGAAAAGAGATGTTGCATCTGGAGCAGGGATCATAGATACAAGCTGAGGAAATTAAAAACAAGATAAAAGACCCAGGCCATCAATCATCTTTGCTAGTATTTTTTCTGGGAAAGTGGATATTCAAGCATTTCTCCATGTTAAGAAATAAAGTAAAGAATATAAGTGTGACTTTTGATCATTTTATTTTCTTCATTTGAAAACAAAATATCTTGAGAGAATGATCAAAACAATTAGTGAGTATAATATGGGGCTTGTATATTATTATTAATACACACAGGAGAGCTAAGATGATGGCACAGTAGGAGGACCTTAGGCTTGCCCCATATCTCAAACATAGCTAGGTATCATTCTGAATACTCAAAAAAATCAGCCTGAGGACTGACAGAACAAACAGCACAATTAGAGAGAGAGAGAAGAGGCTGCATCAAGGAAGGTAGGAAGTGTGGAGATGTGCTTGGAGGAGAAGTGGATTGTGGGTGCTGTGGAGGGGCAAGAGCCCTGTTTGCAGAGAAATGTTAGAAAGAGTAGAGTACATAGGAATACACACAAAGATTACTTCCCCAGAGTCATTGGCTGGGATAATGAAATGGCTTAATTTTTGTGAGTTTTTGCAACCAGCAAGTCTCAAAGACTGGAGATTTAGAGTTCTGTGGGCTTGGCTGGGATAGAACCCAGAGGGCACTGCGCTACTCCTGGAGAGAAGGCAGGCAAGCAACACTGGGGCAAATGGCACAATCTGAGGATTTTGTAAGGCACACACAGACTGTTCATTCTTGCATCTGTGAGAGATAGCATTCACAGATTCACCTCTCCAAGGACAAAGCAGCTAGTGGACACTATTTCTCTCCCCTGTCCCTCAGCATAGGTACAAGAGACACCCTCTGAGGGTGGCTAAACCAGACACTGATGGTTAAGCCTGCTTTGCTTCAAATCCATGCCCCTGCACTATGGTGTAACTACCCTTCTCGGTGAAACCTGCATCAGTTCCAGCATAGTGAGATCTTTCTCCAGAAGACCATGTCCCCACCATATCAGATCCCTAAAGTTTGGTTTTTAAGTGTCAGCAGACTTTTTAAGGATAGACCCCAAAGTGCATTGTGCTGGTCCAGGCAGATAAGCAACTCAGAGGCAAATAGGATGAAAACAGCAATCTTAAAAGCACCTGGGATATATGAGGGGAGATTATTTGCTCTTCTGGGAGTGTTTCCCTGAGAGTAGCAAACATGGAATCCCCTCTCTGGGGACAAAGGTGCTGGCTGGCACATTTACTTCCCCTGTCCCTCATCACAACTAATTTCAAAAAATAGCACCCTGGCTGCATAACCTGCTTACAAGTCCCACCTTCCTGCACTCTCTTGTTACTGCTTTTCTCAAGCAGGTGTGTTTAAGGACAGCCCAGTGGGCCCCATCCCTAGAAGGTCAGTAGAAACCCCCACGTGCACCACATCTACTGACCATAGAGTTCTGTAAGACTTCAGTTCTAGTGAAAATAGCATCCAGTTTCATTTAATAAGCAGACCAGAGCATGTCTGGTTAAAACTCTCCACACTCTGGCTAAGATCCAAACACTTCCCACTGCAGGTAAGGAGAGCCTCTGCAGAGGACTGACCTGAGGGTTAAAGAACCAAAATACAGCATCAGAGTGCAAGCAGCACATACCAGAGACACTCCCTGAAGTGCCTGGCTCTGGAAACCATATGACTCCTTCCTCAAAAATCCATTACTCTCAGAGGCAGGAAACATAACAGGTTTTCTTTCTTTTTTTTTTTTTAATTATTTATTTATTTATTTATTTATTTATATTTATTTATTTATTTGACATAGAGAGAGAGAGAGATCACAAGTAGGCAGAGAGGCAGGCAGAGAGAGAGGAGGAAGCAGGCTCCCTCCCTGCTGAGCAGGGAGCCCAATGTGGGCCTCTATCCCAGGACGCTGAGATCATGACCTGAGCTGAAGGTAGAGGCTTAGCCCATTGAGCAACCCAGGTGCCCTGTAACAGATTTTCTTAACACACAGAAGAAGACAGAGACCTATACAAAATATCAAGATGGAGGAATTACTCCCAAAAGGAAAAAGAAGAGGTCACAGCCAGTGATATAATTGAAACAGATGTAATTAATATGCCTTATTGAGAATTTAAAACAACAACCACAAAGATACTCCCTGGGCTTGAGAAAAACAGAAGACATCAGGGAAACTCTAACTATGGAGATAAAAGAGCTTAAAAACAATCAATTTAGAAATGAAAAATGCAACAACAGATTCAAAACCATCTGGATGGAAGAAGCAGAGGAAGGAATGAATAAGTGATAAAGAGTAATGAAAAATAATGAAGCTTAGAAAAAGAGACAAACTATGAATCATGAGAATAGACTCAGGGAACTCAGTGACTACATCAAACATAATAACATTTGTATCATAGGAGTCTCAGAAAAAGAAGAGAGAGAAAAGGGGGCAGAAGGTTTATTTGAGGAAATAATAGCACAGAACTTCCCTAACCTGAAGAAAGAAACAAACATATGAATCCAGGAGGCACAGAGAACTCCCATAAAAATCAACAAAAGCAGGCCAACACCAAAACATATTGTAGTTAAGTTTGGGAAATAGAGTGATAAAGAAAAAATCCTAAAAGCTATAAAAGCTACAAGACAAAAGTCCCTTACTTACAAGGGAAGACCCATAAGGCTAACTGCAGATGTCTCAACAGAAACTTTGCAGGCCAGAAGGGAGTGACATTATATATTCAAAATTCTCAAAAAAAAAATCTGCAGCCAAGAATATCTAGGAAAGCTATCATTCAGAATAGAAGGAGCGATAAAGAGTTTCCTAGACAAACAAAAACTAAAGGAGTTTGTGAGAAATATTAAAGGGGACTCTTCAAGTGCAAAAGGAGACCCAAAGTGACAAAGACAAGAAAGTATCAGAGAAAATCTCCAGAAACAACAATATAACAAGTTATGAAATGCCCATAAATACATATCTATCAGTCATTTTAATGTAAATGGACTAAACGCTCCAATCAAAAGACATAGGGTATCAGAATGGATAAAAAAGACCCATTTATATGCTGCCTCTAAGAAATTCACTTTACACCTCAAGACAACATGCAGATTGAAAGTGACAGGGTAGAGAAACATTTATTACACAAATGGATATCAAAAGAAAGTTGGAGTAGTAATACTTATATCAGAAAAATTATACTTTTTTGTTCTTGTTTTGGTATCAGGGTAGTATATGATTAGAGGTTATACATACTACTAATAATGAATGAGTCAGCCTGGAAACTAAAGAAGGAATAAAAAAATACATGGAAGCAAATGAAAATGAAAACATTATGGTTCAAAACCTTGAGATGCAGCAAAAGTTGTCTTTTTTATATTAATTTTTATTTTTTCCATAAACCAGCCCCCATATTCCTCCCCCCCCAACCCCCAGAAACCCTCAGTTTGTTTCCTGAGATTAAGAGTCTGTTACGGTTTGTCTCCCTCCCGGGTCCCATCTTGTTTCATTTTTTCTCTCCCTACCATACACAACCCCCCACCCTGCCTCTCAAATTCTTCATATCAGAGAGATCATATGATAATTGTCTTTTTCTGATTGACTTATTTCCCTCAGCATAATAACCTCCAGTTCCATCCACTTTGTTGAAAATAGCAGGAGTTCATTCTTTTTGATGACTAAATAGTATTCCACTGTGTGTGAGTGTGTGTGTGTGTGTGTGTGTGTGTGTGTGTGTGTGTGTATCACATATTCCTTATCCATTCATCTGTTGATGGACATCTAGGTCCTTTCCATAGTTTGGCTATTGTGGACTTTCCTGCTATAAACATTCGGGAGCATGTGCCCTTCAGATTACTACATTTGTAGCTTTAGAGTAAATACCCAGTAGTGCGATTTCTGGGTCATAGGGTAGCTCTATTTTCAACTTTTTGAGGAATCTCCATGCTGTTTTCCAGAGTGGCTAAACCAGCTTGCATTCCCACCAACAGTGTAGGAGGGTTCCCCTTTCCCCACATTCTCGCCAACATCTGTCATATCCTGACTTATTAATTTTAGTCATTCTGACTGGTATGAGGTGGTATCTCACTGTGGTTTTGATTTGTATTTCCCTGATGCTGAGGGATGTTGAGCACTTTTTAATGTGTCTGTTGGGCATTTGGATATCTTCTTTGGAGAAATGTCTGTTCATGTCTTCTGCCCATTTCTTGATTGGATTATTTGTTCTTTGGGTGTTGAGTTTGATAAGTACCTTATAGATTTTGGATACTAACCCTTTATCTGATATATTATTTGCAAATATCTTCTCCCATTCTGTCAGCAGCAAAAGCAATCTTAAGACGGAAGTATATAGCAATATGAGCCTTTTTCAAGAAATAAGAAATGTTTCAAGTGCACAACCAAGTACACACCGAAAGGAGCTGGAGAAAAAACAGCAAAGAAAGCCTAAACCCAGCAGGAGAAGAGAAATAAAGATCAGAGAAGAAATCAATGAAACAGGAACCAAATCAATGAAATAGAAACCAAAAGAACAGTAGAACAAATCAACGAAACTAGGAGCTGGTTCTTTGAAAGAATTAATAAGATTGATTAAACCCCTGGCCACATTTATCAAAAAGAAAAGAGAAAGGACCCAAATTAATAAAATCATGAATGAAAGAGGAAAGGAAAAGTTAATTCGGATAAATTGGAGGAGGAGATGAAGCTTGAGAGACAAAGGTACATAAGCAAAACAGTTGAAAAGAGGAAAGATAGCTTTTTCAATAAATGATACTGGAGCAACTGAACACAAATGAGGAAAAGAAACCCTTAATTAGTCCTCAGACAGTATAAAAACGTAACTCAAAATGGATAATGTACTTAAATGTAAAATGTAAATGTGAAACATAGGGACATCTGGATGGCTCAGTCAGTTAAACATCTGCCTTCAGCTCAGGGCATGATCCCAGGGTCCTGGGATCGATCCCCACCTTGGGCTCTCTGCTCATTGGAGAGCGTGCTTCTCCCTCTCCCTCTGCATCTCCCCCTGCTTGTACATGTGCTATCTTTCTCTCTCTGTCAAATAAATAAATAATTTGTTTAAAAAATATAAAACATAAAACTATAAAACTTCCAAAGAAACAAAGGAAATTTTCAGAATATTGGGCTAGGCAGATAGTTTTCATCCTCGACACCAAAAACACAATCCATAAAAGTAGAAACTTAATAAATTTATTAAAAAACCCACATCACATCATGTACATGAAAAAATGTTCAACACCAATGATAACCAGGGAAATGCTCATTAAAACCATAATGAAGTATTACTGTATACCTATTAGAATGACTAAAAAACAGTGACAATACCAAATACCTGTGAGGATGTGGAGAAAATGGATTACTCAAACGTTGTTAGTATAAATGTAAAATAATACAACCACTCTCTAGAAATACTTTGGCAGTTTCTTTAAAAACTGAACGTGTGAGTACCATACAAGCCAGCAGTTGTACTCTTGGGTATTTACCTCAGAGAAATAAAAGTTTTGTTCACACATAAAGCTTTACCTAAATGTTCATAGCAGCTTTATTCAATAATAATCAACAACTGGCAACAGTGGTGTCTTTCAACAGGTAAGTGATTAAACAAAATACTAATCTTCAATAAAAGGGAATAAACTACTGATACACAAAACAATTTGGATGAATTTCTAGGAAATTAGGCTGAGTAAAAAAAAAAGCCAATCCTAAAAGGTTACATACTACATAATTCAATTAATAACACTTTGAGATGACAAAATTATAGAAATGGAGAACAGATTAGATTTAGGATGGGGACTGGGTGTGATCCTTGTAGTGACTAAACTGTTTTTTTTTTCTTAAGTAGTGATACATGAGCATGTGTAATAAAATTATATTGAACTGAATGCACACACACACAGACACACACACACACAGACACACACACACACACACAGGAATGCTGGTAAAACTGCAGAAATATGAATTAGATTGCCAGATTGTATCAATGTCAATATTCTCTGTGATATTGTACTATAGCTTTTCAAGATGTTACCATTTGGGAAACTTGGGTAAGTAGTACACTGGATTGCTCTGTGCTATTCTTACAACTTTATGTGATATACAGTTACCTCAAAATATTTTCATTTAAAAAAAAAGGCTACACAGAGCTCACTCAGAGCAAGTAGGAAGTAATCTAGGCCTTTTTTAAATCATCCCTTAAACAGAGATCGGTATTTCTTTGGTATATATCCTTAGGATTTTAAAAAACACTCATGTTGCATATTGTGTTTTGCCAACACCTCCTATATAAATTAAAATGTACATAATGCTTTGAAGTAGTATGCTTTTCAGAAAGTAGTAGCAGAGAGAAAAACATCTTTAAATACCATGTCATAGTGGAAAGGAGCTAAGGGTCTGAATCAATTGTCCATAGATTCTCAGCAAAATATCAGGCTTTTGAGTAAAAAGATTAGGCAGCAATGAAGAGAATTTTTTTTCCTTTTCCTTTTCCTTTTCTTTCCCAGGATAATTTGATTCAGGGATTAGAATTTAGAATTAAAGAGACAAAAAACAAAAGATAAAAGGAGGCAGTAGACTCAGGATTCTGGACTCAAGTGTCAAATCTGCTACTATCTGTGAGTTTGTGCAGTCCAACTTAATCTGTTTGCATCTACATTTCCTGGTAAAAATTAAAACATTAGACCAAATCCCCAAATCCCTTCCAGCTTGAAAATATTCTATGATCCTACAGAATTTGAAATGTTGATGAAAGTAAACTGATGATGTTTCATCCCATTCCTTCATTAGACTTAATAAGGTTCTCCGTGGTAACTTCAATTGTCAATCCAGACATTCCCTTCAGCTGTGTAAATGAGGCCCCTAATTCCAATTAACTGTTCAGGTTTCCTTACCGAGTCTCTAAGTGATACTTAACTTTGAAGCAGCTCTCTAATACAGTCTCCATTACAGTTCAGACCAAACTGCCCTTTTTTTTTAAGATTTTACTTACCATTTGTCAGAGAGAGGGGGAGAGTGCACAAACAGAGGGAGCAGCAGGCAGAGGGAGAAGCAGGCTACCTGCTGAGAAAGGAGCCCAATGCGGAATTTGTTCCCCAGACCCAGGATCATGACCTGAGCTGAAGGCAGACACTTAACTGACTGAGCCATCCAGATGTCCCTATCAGATGCCTTTGGAGTTATTTTTCATTCATTCCACTGAATGAAAGAATTTTAAAGTGTGAAGAGATTGGAGAGAGTTTCAACCATGCAGCAACTTCAAGATTCAAAGAATAATGCTTTTGGGGATCTTGCATAATAGTCTTCTGGGTCTCAGATCTCACAGTTCTCAAGACAAAAGTTACCCTTGATACATACAGTCCAAAATGTTTTTGTTATACAACTCTTACTTTAATAGACCACCCTGTTGCTTGAGAAAATCTAGAGTAGGCAAACTCTCAGTGGTACTCATCTCTTCTTACAACCTGATACCTACTCCCTGCCAAAAAACTTAGGTACCTGAATCTCCAAGCAAGAGCCTATTTGTCAAAGGGCAAATTCTGGCTGTTGACCACAATTCAATGTATAGTGTGCATTCATAATGTTGTGAAGTGCCTACTATGAAACTAGTCTTCTATATTAGTCAGGTTTTCTACATTAATGCTGTTTAGCAAACTAAGACCTCTCCCTATCCCTGCTCCCCCTCCACTTCTCAGTAGCTTGCTCAGTAGCTTACAACCCATAAATACAAATATCTCTTTCTCTCTTACATGTCTACAGGTCAACAGTTGGTCAAATGGACTTGACTGCCTTGGCTCCTACGTATGAGTGATTGCATGTCTATTTTGCACATCTCTTTATTCTGGAACCAGTATCTGTTAAACAGTTCATGTTTTTTTCAGACAGAGGATAGGTTTGCGAGAGATCTGGCAAGAACTTTCTGTTTCTTTAAAACCTACAGCTGGTGGGGTGCCTGGTGTCTCATATGGTTAAGCCACTGTCTTCAGATCAGGTCATGATCCTGGAGTCTCGGGATCGAGTCCTGCATTGGGCTCCTAGCTCCACGGGGAGTCTGCTTCTCCCTCTGACCTTCTCCCTTCTCATACTCTCTCTCTCTCTCACTCTCAAATAAACAAATAAATAAATAAATATCTTTAAAGCCTATAGCTGAAAAGTGCCATACTCTCAATTCTGCCCACATTTTATTGACTAAAGCAAATCATATGACCAAACCAAGCATTAGTACATACAGGAAGTATATTCTATACACAAAGAATCCATGACAAGGAAAGGGAGGGAAAAAAGAATTATAAATAAATAATACCATATGTCACTTCTGTTTACCACTATAAAGAGAAAAAAGTAAACTCAACTACTACTACTCCAATATGTTAAAGGTATTTGTTTTTCACCTTCCTGTTAGAGAGTGAGAATCTGGGTTTTGGAAACATATTCTGAGTTCCAATGATCTTGTCATTAATTCTCCCTGCTTAGACTCAGCCTAGTCCAACAGCCTGGGCTGACATCCAGTGAGAAAGAACCTCAGACTTGGAGATCCAGTGAGGATACTCAGGGTAGGGGGCAGGATGGGGATCAGGCAGTGTAAGGAGATGAGTATGACTGAGAGTTTTCCTAGCCTTGATTTTCTTAAAAAACTAGGTGGCCTAATCAAGAGCCACAAAAAAGAAATTTTGTTCCACATCAGGGTAACACTAATCTTGAGAAAAATGAGATGTGAGCCCCAAAAGATTACTGGGCAAGATCCCTCAAACGTACTAACAGGAAAGAAGTCTTGAACCTGCTGTATGATTGATAAATTCTCCAGTTAGTGTCTACACCTTAAAATGAAAAATAGCTTTTCTGCACTCCTAGTTCCTTTCCTTGCCACTCTTTCAAATGAGATTTAAAAAGATAAAACTGTTTTCAGAGCACGTTACATCAGACTTGACACAAATTTTTGTGTGGTTGACTACCAACACTTATCAGGCTCAGAACTGCCACTAAGGAGTATTTTGGAAACTTGGGGGTGATTTTTAATTTTCACAATGAATTGAAGATAAAACAAGCATTTGGTAAACCACAGATAATAGATTTATTTTTTTAAAAGATCTTATTTATAGATTTGACAGAGAGAAACACATCTATAGAGGGGACACAAGCAGGGCGAGTGAGAGAGGGAAGCAGGCTTCCCGCCGAGCAGAGAGACTGATGCAGGGCTGGATCCCCGGACTCCAGGATCATGACCTGAGCCAAAGGCAGACACTTAACAACTGAGCCATGCAGGCACTCCAGGGTGATAGATTTCTTACAAGGAGCAATATACAGTGACATACAACAAGCAACTATTCTGTAGTCCACATAAGTTTCTAATGTCTTACCAGTCTTATAGAAGAAAATCCCATTTGTACATATATCTAGAACCTAACTCCATGGCACACAAAGTGTTTTTTGCAAGGTGTTAATTTGCATTGAATTTTCTAGAAATGCAACCACTGTATATATTAAAGGAAGACTATATTTTTTTCCTGAGCTTGGTTTGAAACTTTATGAAGAGTTGTTTATCCTTTAGGAAACCCATATCCCTGAGGCAGTGCTGCATATGTATTTGAGTCATCAGTACAACACACTGTATCACTCTGCAGCTGTAGCTTCTGTTTTCACATTGATTATAATAATTGATCCAAGCAATGGACATCATGTTTTAATGTGTGGTTATGCTTAAATGCATATTGAAACATATTATAAATTACATATTTCTATGTAATGTAGTAAAACATATTGAAACTACTTTCCTTTTATTGCTCCTTTATGTTACAGTTTGGATATTTTATTGCTTTTCAAAAACTTAACCTATGTAAGCAGATTACATTATATATGAATTGTATTTCAGGCTAATAAAGAGGGCCTACAAAATTATTTGTTATAAAAAGGGAACAGATTTTGATAGATTTGAGAACCTCCCCCATGCAATCCTGCTGTTTGTTTTCACCTATCTTGTCTTTAAAAATAATGCATAGTCAGTGTCACTTTTTTTGCATTTATTTTATTAAATATTATTTTCATGTGATTCAGTTATTGTTTTGAATATTGTTAGTTTTTAGGCGGTTGTTATTTTATTTTTATTCTTATTTTTTATTATGTTCAGTTAGCCAACATAGAATACATCATTAGTTTTAGATACAGTTTTTTTTTTAATATTGAACACTTCATGAATTTGCATGTCATCCTTGTGCAGGGGCCATGCTAATCTTTTCTGTATAATCCCACTCTTAGTTTATGTGGTGCCAAAGCAAGCACTTGGCAGTTTTTAATATTCTCACTCCTGTATGATATTCCATTGTAAAAATAAGTTATAATTCACTTATCTATATTATTCTTATACCCCTAGTTTTGGTGAAAAATAATTAGCATATATCACTGCATAAGTTTAAGGCAAACAGCATGATGGTTTTCAGTGTCAGTTCTTGGTTAACAATTTAGAATTTTGAATTTATGAAATTAATGAAGTAATCCTGATTAATGTCTGGTTTATCCTCAGTCCAAAAATTCAAATGTCAAGAATTTTTTCTCTTAAATATGCTTTTTATAAAATGCTTTTATATTTGCCACATTCCTTTTCTCCAGGTTTTCCCTTCTCTAAGGCATTATTATCTTGCTTATGCCTTAGCCCTGATCAGTATGTGTTAAAAGATCTTTCAGGGGGCACCTGGATGGCTCAGCTGCTTAATCATCTGACTCTTGATTTCAGCTCATGTCATGACCTCAGGATTGTGAGATTGAGCCCTGCATCAGGTCAGCTCTGCACGGGACATGGAGCCTGCTTAAGATTCTCTATCTCTTTCTGCCCCTCCCACATCTCTCCCTTGTTAAAAAAAATCTTTCAGAAAAACCCACAAGCTAATCTGTCTTTTGTCCAATAGATAACTCATTCTCTAACAGTTAAACAAACTGATTTCTTATTTCATTACTTCTATTCTTCTGTTATTAAATGTTATATCTGACTTATCTTGCTATCACTTAAAAGTTCCTATTCCTTTCTTACTGAATGTTTAATTTTCATGATCATCTAGATTAATATCATTGCTTTGAAAGAAAGCATCTTTATTCTATCTGAATCATCCTATATGAGTATCAACCCAAATTACCTTCCTCTACACCAGCCAAATATGCTAGGTCAAATTTTAAATACTGGGTAAGAGGAAGGTAAAAAATTAATAGTCACATCTGATTTCAAGGAGCTTATCCTCATGGTTACACCAGTTTGTTCCCCCATTTCTTAACAAGAAATAGAGAGAAGACACCAATATTTGTACACATAGCAATGTCATTAAAAGCCCACATGCCAGCACAGCAGATTCTCACACACTTTCTTTTAGTTCTTAGTACCATGGTTTGACATTTTCAGAAACTCAATAGAACCTGAAAAAATAAGATTGACAAGTGTTTGTTAAGTGTCCAAACCCAGCACTTTAAACAATGTAACTACATGCCATGAATATACATTCATGTTGAATAAAATGAGTCAAATGCTTGCACGTTTCATTTAAATTGCCATAGATTTCCTTCTCTGATAATTTTCTGTTTAATGATTATATATGAATCCCAGGACAAAGACATAAGTTTCAAATAATAATTATTGCCTAGGGATGAGTGGGGTGTCTCAGTTTTGCAAAATAAAATAATGGATTTATAAAGATTACTCATATATTTGTATGTCTTTGTCTGGAACTTATGCCTTAGTCCAATTATAAACAAAAATTATGTCATCTTAACAGATGGCCCAAAATGTAAATAACCAAAAGAAAAGAAAGAATTGGTAAGGTTCCTATATAATAGCATGCTTGGAAAGAAATAGTAGGGAGCAACTATATAAACTCAGAGATTAAGGAAAGCATCGCTATGCTAAATATTTATTAGAATTACCTGCAGAGATTTAAGAACCTATACCAATGATTCTAATGTAGCTACTCTGGGGAGTGGCTTGAGTACTGGGATTTTTTTATTTTTTGTTTTTATTTTGTTATTATTTTTATTTTTTTGGTTATATTATGTTAGTCACCATACACTACATCATTAGTTTTTGATGTAGTGTTCCATGATTCTTGCTTGTGCATAACACCCAGTGCTCCGTTTAATATGTGCCCTTCTTAATACCCTTCACCAGGCTAACCTATCCCCCCACCCCCACCCCTCCAAAACCCTCAGTCTCTTTTCTGGGGTCCATCATCCCTCATGGTTCGTCTCCCCTTCTTACTCTCCCCATTCATTTTTCCATTCCTTCTCCTAATGTCCTCCATGCTATTCCTTATGTTCCACAAATAAGTGAAACAATATGAAAATTGACTCTATGCTTATTTCACATAGCATAATCTCCTCTAGTCCCATCCATGTTGATGCAAAAGCTGGGTATTCATCTTTTCTGATGGCTGAGTAATAATCCATTGTGTATATGGACCATATCTTCTTTATCCAGTCATCTGTTGAAGAGCATCTCAGCTCCTTCTGCAGTTTGGCTATTGTGGACATTGCTGCTATGAACATTGGGGTGTATGTGGTCCTTCTTTCACTACATCTGTATCTTTGGGGAAAATATCCAGTAGTAGGGCACCTGGGTGGCTCAGTGGGTTGGGCCTCTGCCTTCAGCTCAGGTCATGACCTCAGGGTCCCAGGATCAAGGCCCACATCGGGCTCTCTGCTCAGTAGGGATCCTGCTTCCTCCTCCCTCTCTGCCTGCCTCTCTGCCTACTTGTGATCTCTCTCTCTGTCAAATAAATAAATAAAATCTTTTTTTTAGAAAAAGAAAATATCCAGTAGTGCAATTATTATCTCATAGGGTAGCTCATTTTTTAATTTTTTGAGGAAAATCACTGTTTTCCAAGTTGTTTTCCATTGCTGTACCACCTTGCATTTACACCAACAGTGTAAGAGGGTTGCCCATTCTCCACAACCTCTCCAACACTTGTTGTTTCTTGCCTTGTCAATTTTTGCTATTCTAACTGCTGTAAGGCGGTATCGCAATGCTGCTTTGATTTGAATTTCCCTGATGACTAATGATGATGAACATTTTTTCACGTGTCTGTTAGCCATTTGTATGTCTTTTTTGGAGAAATATCTGTTCATGTCTTCTGCCCATTTTTTGACTAGATTATTTGTTTTTTGGGTGTTGAGTTTGAGAAGTTCTTTATAGATCTTGGATACCATTCCTTTGTCTGTAGTGTCATTTGCAAACATCTCCCATTCCTCGGGTTGCCTCGTTGTTTTGTTGACTGTTTTCTTTGTTGTGCAGAAGCTTTTTATCTTGATAAAGTCCCAAGAGTTCATTTTCACTTTTGTTTCCCTTGCTTTTAGAGACATGTCTTGAAAGAAGTTGCTGTGGCTGATGTCAAAAAGGTTACTGCCTATGTTCTCACCTAGGGCTTTGATGATGGATTCCTGCCTCACATTGAGGTCTTTCATCCATTTAGAGTTTATCTTTGTGTCTGGTGTAAGAGAATGGTCATGTTTCATTCTTCTGTGTATAGCTGTCTTTTTCCCATTGGATATTTTTTCCTACTTTGTCAAAGATTATTTGACCATTGAGTTGAGGGTCCGTATCTGGACTATCTGTTCTGTTCATTGGTCTGTGTGTCTATTTTTGTGCCAGTATCCTGCTGTCTTGGTGTTCACAGCTCTGTAACATAGCTTGAAATCAGGCAACGTGATGCCCCCCAGCTTTGTTTTTTCTTTTTCGGCATTTCCTTGGCAATTCGGAGTCTTTTCTGGTTTCATACAAATTTCAGGATTGTTTGATCCAGCACTTTGAAGAATGCCATTGATATTTGGATTGGGATGGTGTTGAAAGTATAGATTGCTCTGGGCAGCATAGACATTTTAACAATGTTTATTGTTCTGATCCATGAGCATGGAATATTTTTCTATCTTTTTGTTTCTTCTTCAATTTATTTCATGCGTGTTCTGAAGTTCCTAGAGTATGGATCCTTTACCTGTTTGGTTAGGTTTATTTCTGGGTATCTTATATTTTTTGGTGCTATTGTAAATGGAATTGATTCCTTAATTTCTCTTTCTACAGTTACATTGTTAGGGTATAAGAAAACAAATGATCTGGGCATTGATTTTGTATCCTGCCACATTACTGAATTTCTGTATGAGTTCTAGTAATTTAGGGGTTTTCCACATAAAGTATGGGTTTTGGGTTTTCCACATAAAGTATCATGTCATCTGCAAAGAGAGGGAGTTTGACTTCTTCTTTGCCAATTTGAATGTCTTTTATTTCTTTTTGTTGTCTGATTGCTGTTGCTGGGACTTCTAGTACTATGTTGAACAGTTGTGGTGAAAGTGGGCATCCTTGTCATGTTCCTCATCTTAAGGGAAAGGCTCTTAGCTTTTCCCCATTGAGAATGATATTCATTATGGGATTTTCATAGATGGATTTTATGTAATTGAGGAATGTGCCCACTATCCTTACACTCTGAAGAGTTTTAATCAGGAAAGGATGCTGTATTTTGTCAAATATTTTACTGCATCAACTGAGAGGACCACATGGTTCTTGCCTCTTTTCTTATTTGTGTGTTCTATCACGTTGATTGATTTGTGAATACATCCTAGGGATAAATCACACCTGGTCATGGTGGATAATCCTTTCAATGTACTGTTGGATCCTATTATCTAGGATCTTGTTGAGAATTTCGGCATCCATATTCATCAGGGATATTGGTCTGATATTCTATTTTTGATGGGGTGTTTGTCTGATTTTGGGATCCAGGTAATGCTGGCCTCATAGAAAGAGTCTGGAAGTTTTCCTTCTGTTTCTATTTTTTGAAACAGCTTCAGGATAATAGGTATTATTTCTTCTTTGAATGCTTGGTAGAATTCCCCAGGGAATCCATCAGGTCTAAGACTTTTGGGGGAGGTTTTTGATCACTGCTTCTATCTCGTTATTGGTTATTGGTCTACTCAGGTTGTCAGTGTCTTCCGGTTTCAGTTTTGGTAGTTTATAGGTTTTCAGGAATGCATCCATTTCTTCCAGGTTGCTTAATTTATTGGCATATAGTTGTTGATAATAATTTCTGGTAATTATTTTTATTTCCTTGGTGTTAGTTGTGATCTCTCCCTTTTCATTCATAATTTCATTAATTTGGGTTCTTTCTCTTTTCCTTTGGGTAAGTATGGCCAGTGGTTTATCAATATTCTTAATTCTTTCAAAGAACCAGCTTCTAGTTTCATTGATCTGATCTACTGTAACTCTGGTTTCTAATTCATTGATCTCTGCTATAATCTTAATTATTTTTCTTTTCATGTGTGGCTTAGGCTCCATTTGTTTTTTCTCAAATTCTTTAAGTTGTAAGGTTAGTTGGTGAATTTGGGATTTTCCTAATTTTCTGAGTGAGGCTTGGTTGACTATGTATTTCCCCCTTAGGACAACCTTTGCCATATCCTATTGGTTTTGGACCAATGTATCTTCATTCTCATTGGTTTCCATGAATTGTTTAAGTTCTTCTTTGATTTCCTGGTCGACCCATTCTTAAGCAGGATGATCTTTAGCTTCCAAGTGTTTGAATTTATTCCAGATTCTTTCTTGTGTTTGAGTTCCAGTTTCAAAGCATTGTGGTTTGAGAATGCACAGGGAATAATCTCAGTCTTTTTGTATCAGTTGAGACCTTATTTGTGACCCAGTATCCGGTCCACTCTGGAGAAAGTTCCATGTGCACTTGAGAAGAATGAGTGTTCTGTTGTTTTAGTGTGGAATGTTGTGTATATATATATGAGGTCTGTCTGGTCCAGCGTGTCATTCAAAGCTCTTGTTTCTTTGTTGATTTTCTGCTTAAATGATCTATTGCTGAGAGTGGAGTGTTGGGGTCTTCTACTGTTAATGTATTATTATCAGTATGTCTCTTTATTTTGGTTAACAGTTGGCTTATGTTGTTGGCTGCTCTCATGTTGGGGGCAAAAATATTTACAAATGTTACCTCCTCTTGTTGGATAGACCCTTTAAGAATAATACAGGGTCCTTTTATATCTCTAACTACAGTCTTTAGCTTAAAATCTGTGTGATATGAGAATTGTTACTCCAGGTTTCTTTTGAGGTCCATTGGCATGAAAGGTGATTCTCCTTTCCTTCATTTTCAGTCCAGATGTATCTTTAGGTTCAAAATGAGTCTCTGGTAGACAGTATATGGATGAGTCTTGTCTTTTTATGCAGTCTGCAACCCTGTGTCATTTTATGGGAGTATTTAGGCCGTTCACCTTGAGAGTGATTATTGAAAGATATGATTTTATTGTCATCATGTTACCTGTGAAGTCCTTGTTTCTATAGATTGTCTCTGTGTATTTCTGTTCTATATCACTCTTGCGGTCTTCTCCTTTTATATAAAGCCCCACCCTTAATAATTCTTGCAAGGCTGGTTTAGTGGTCACATAGTCTTTCCATCTCTGCTGGTCCTGGAAGCTCCTTATCACTTCATCCATTTTGAATTACAGCCTTGCTGGATGAGAAATTCTTGGCTGCATGCTCTTGTCATGTAGTACCCTGAATATGTCTTGTCAGCCTTTTCTGGCTTTCCAGGTCTATTATTTTGGTCTTATTGCAGTGACTCCAACTTCAAGTTATTTTGAATAAGTGTGGTGAAAACAGACATATGGAGCTAGGGGAGAGGCCGATGGAGAAGGAGAGGCAGACTCCTGCTGAGCAGAGAGAAAGCCTCCAATCTTTCTCCATGAAGTGTGATGTTAGCTGTACTTATTGTA
This sequence comes from Spilogale gracilis, assembly GCA_004023965.1. Taxonomy (NCBI): domain Eukaryota; kingdom Metazoa; phylum Chordata; class Mammalia; order Carnivora; family Mephitidae; genus Spilogale; species Spilogale gracilis. The sequence continues at coordinate 17,231 of PITA01010732.1, read as the reverse complement.
TAGATGCTTTTTTACAAGTTTAGGTAATTTCCCTCTATTCCTAAGTTGCTGAGAATTTTTATTATGAATGAATATTGAATTTTTTCATGTTCTTTTTTTCCTCATAAACAACTGATATGATCATATTACTTTTTTCCTTTGGTCTGTTTATAAAGTAGGTTATATTTATTTTCAAATGTTAAACCTCCCTCCACATTATTAGAACAAATACTACTTGGTCATGGTATATAAATCTTTGTATACGTGTTTGGTTTTGATTTGCTAATATGTATTATCGAGAATTTTATATATAAGTTCATAAGAGATGTTCTGTAACTTTTTTTTGTACTATATTATATTCATTTTGGTATCAGAGTGATAGTGGTATCACAGAATGAATTGGGAAGTGTCCTCTCTTTTGTTACCTGGAAGAGTTTGTGTAAAATTGATGTTAAATCTCATTAGTATTCTGCACAGTTTTCCTGTGCAGCTGTCTGGGCCCAGAAATTTCTTTTTCAAGGTGTTCTAAATTATAGAATCAGTTTCCTGAGTAAGACAGTTCAGATCATCTATTTCATCTTAATTGAGTTTTGTGAGGAATTGATTCCTTTCTTCTAAGTTGTCACATTTATGAGCATGAAGTTGTTCATGTTTGTATGAATTTCCTATGGTTTCCATAGTGAAGTGCTACAAACTGGGTGACTTAGAAATACAGAAATTTATTTTCTTCTACTGGAACCAAATCAAGGTATGGCAAGGTGATTCTCCCACTGAGACCTGTAGGAGAAATATCCTTCCTTGATTCTTCCTGCTTCTAGTAGAGCCAGTTGTTCCTTGACTTATGGCAGCATAATTCCAGTCTCTGACTTCCTATTCACATGATGTTTTCCCTGTGCCTTTTCACATTGTCCTCTGTCTTTGTGTATCTTTCTCAATGTCCAATTTGTCCTTTTTATAAGGACACCATTCGTATTGGATTAGAGCCCATCATAATGACCCCATTTTAGTTGACTACCTCTGTAAAGATCCTATTTCCAAAAAAGGCCATTCTGAGACAATGGAGTTAGGATTTAAACATATCTTTTTGGGGGGAGCACAGTGTAACTTATAACAGTATTATGCACTTATTATTTTAATGGCTTCATGATCTCTACTGGTAGCGTCTCTTTTATTTCTGATATTGATGATTGTGTTTTTTCTTTTTGTCAGTCTTCTTAGAGGTTTATCAGTTTTGATTTTTTCAAAGAACCATATGTTAGTTTCATCATTTCACTTTCTCTTTTGTTTCTTATTTGTAACTTCATTATTTTCTCCTCTTATGTTTATTATTTGTAACTTTGGATTGCTTTGGGCTTATTTTTTCTATTAATAGAATAACTTTTATTATTAACACTTTATTTTTTATCAATTTTTAAAAATATTTTATTTATTTGACAGAGAGAAACACAGCTAGAGAGGGAACACAAGCAGAGGGACTGAGAGAGGGAGAAGCAGGCTTCCCGCCGAGCAGGAAGCCCGATATGATAAATAGAAGATCTACTTGATCCTGGGTCTCCGGGATCATGACCTGAGCTGAAGGCAGTCGCTTAACCAACTGAGGCACCCAGGCGCCCCTTTATCAAATTTTAATTTAAATTCTAGTTAGTTAACATATAGTATATTTCAGAAATAGAATTTTGTGATTCTTCACTTAAGAGGTAACATCCAGTGGTCAATACAACAAATGTCCTCCTAACACCCATCACCCATTTAGCCCACTGTGCACCCAACTCTCCTCCATCAATTTTGTTTATTCTTTATAGTTAAGAGTTTCTTATGGTTTATATCCCACTCTTCCTCTCTTCCTCTATTCATTTGTTTTCCTTCTTAAGTTCCACAAATGAATGAAATAATATAGTATTTGTCTTTAACTGACTTACTCTGCTTAGTGTAATACAATCTAGCTCCATCCATGTTCTTGCAAATGGAAAGATTTCATTTTCTTTCATGGCTGAGTGATATTCCTTTGTGAGTGTGTGTGTGTGCGCGTGTGTGTGTGGGGGGGGTGTGTGTATGTATATATGTATACCATATCTTCTTTATCACTTCATCAGTCAGTGGACATTTGGGCTCTTTTTATAATTTGGTTTTTGTTGATAATGCTGCTGTAAACATAAGAGTTTATGTGCCCCTTCAAATCTGTATTTTTGTATCCTCTAGGTAAATACCTAGTAGTGCAATTGCTGGGTTGTAGGGTAGTTTTATTTTTTTTATTTTTATTTTTTTAAAGATTTTATTTATTTATTTGACAGAGAGAAACACAGTGAGAGAGGGCACACAAGCAGAGGGACTGAGAGAGGGAGAAGCAGCTCTCCCGCCGAGCAGGAAACCCGATGTGGGGCTCGATCCCCGGTCTCCAGAATCATGACCTGAGCCGAAAGCAGTTGCTTAACCAACTGAGCCACCCAGGTGCTCCGGGTACTTTTATTTTTAACATTATGAGAATCCCCAACTGTTTTCCTGAGTAGCTGTACCAGTTTGGATTGCACTGGGTTTAGATCGTTCTTACTTTTTTAGCTTCTTGCAGTGGGAACTTAGATTAATTGATTTGCCACTTTTCCTCATTTCTGTCATAAGCATTTCATACTATAAATTTCCCTCCCAACACTACTTTAGCTGCATCCCACATATTTTGATATGTTGTATTTTCATTTTAATTAAGTTTTATCTTTTTAAATATTTTTGGACTTCCTCTTGGATTCATGGATTATTTCAAAGTGTGTTGCTTAATTTATATATATTTAGATATTTTCCTGTTGTCCTCCTCTTATCTAGTTTGATTCTGGTATAGTAGGAAAACTGTCTGTATGAGTTCACTTCTTTGAAATTTGTTGAGGGTTAGTTTTTTGCCCAGGATATAGTGTATCTTCTGAATGTTACATGGGTGCTTGAAAAGATCGAGTATTCTGCTGTTGTTGGGTGGAATATTCTATACATGTCAATTAGATCCTGTTCATTGAATGTGTTGTACAGATTTTCTACATATTTCTTATACTAGTTCTATATGTTGTTGAAAGGAAGGTTTGATATACCCAACTATAACTTTGGATTTGTCTATTTTTCTTTTCAGCTCTATTAGTTTTGCTTTATATATTATGGGGCTCTTTTGTTTGGTATGTACACATTTAGTACCATTTTGCTGGTGTAGTAATCATTTTGTCATTATGTAGTGTTCCTTTTTCTCTTTTGTACTTCTGATTGCTTTGATGTCTACTTTATGTGATGTGCTTATTGCATTTGTTTTTGTGCAATAATCTACTTGTTTTTGATGTTTGCATAGTATAACTTTTTCCATCTTTTTACTTTCAACCTACCTGTGTTATTGAATTTGGAGTCAGTTTCTTATAAATAACATAGAGTTGGGTCATGTTTTTTAACTATTCCACCAATCTGTCTTTTGGTCAATTTATTTAGACCACATACATTTAAGATGATCATTGATATTTTAGAGCTTAAGTATTCCATTTTATTATTTTTTTCTGTTTTTACTAGTTCTTGCTTTGTTTCTCTTTCCTGCCTTCTTGTGGGTTACTTAAATATTTCTTAGAATTTCATCATGATTTATTTATAGCATTTTTAAATGTATGTCTTAGTTTTTATAGCAATTTATGTGGGTATTAGAATATGTATGTATTAGAATATGTATATATGTGATATCTAATGGTATTAATATTTTATCACTTCTAGTGAAATATGAAACCATACTTCCACTTACTCTTCTATTTATCATTCCATTTACTCTCTCCACCTTTAAATACCATTGTCTTGAGTATCAGATGGTATTATAATTTTTGTTTCTGTTATCATATATGATTTATAAAATGCACATAAAGCAAAGTCTATTTTATATAACCATATTTTTGCTCTTCCCATTTTCCTTTCTTCTTGATGCTCAATTTTACTTCCTTTATAATTTCCTTTTTGTTTGAAACAATTCCTTTAGCCACTCTTTAAGGATAGATTTACTAATGAGAAATCCTTTTAGTTTTCCTTTATCTGAGAATATTTGTATTTCCCCTTTATTCCTGAGGGATATTTTCACAGATATAGAATTTGAAGTTTACAGTTCTTTTCTTTCACAGTGTAGAAAATGTCTGTTGCTTCCTTCTGGATTTTATGATTTCATATTGAATTTTAACTGTTTTTAATTGGTGGTCCTATATAGGTAAATTTTTGTTTCTTTTTGTGTTTTCAAGAGACTTTTTCTTTATCTTTAGTTTCTATAAGTTTAAACATGATGTATCTTTGTGAAGATATTTTTGGATTCATCCTACTTGGTATTACTGAATTTCTTAAGTCTATAGCTTTGTGTCTTTTGCCATAATGGGAACATTTTCAGCAATTATTTTTTCTTACAATATTTCAGCCCATTCTTCTTCTTTTCCTTTTCTGTGACTCTGATAATAATAGTATTGAATCTTTCATCCTTATCTCACTGTTATCTGGGGTTCTGTTCATTTTTCTGTTTTCAGATTAGGTACATTCTATTGATCTGACCTCATGATCACTGATTTTATTGTATGTCATCAACTTTAATATTAAGCTACCCCAAGAGGTGTGTAAAAATTATTGTATTTATTAGTTCTATATTATATTTGGTTGTTATAACTTTTGGTTCTTGGCTGAGATTTTCCATTTTCTTCATTTTTTAAAAGAGAAATCATGATTATGTGTTGAAGCTTTTTTGATGGCTGCTTTAACATCTTTCTCTGATAATTCCAACATCTGACTCATTCCTTGTGTTGGTGTTAGTTGACTGTCTTTTCTCATTTAGGTTGTGATTTCTTGCTTCTTGGAATTATGGGTGATTTTTAAAAACTATGTCACACATTTTGTTATTATGTTCAGAAACTCCGAATACTATTTAAATCTTCTATGTTAGTAGGCACTCATTCTCTTTAGATTTTGCACACAGGTCTTGGTCTACTTTTGTGGTCTGGCAGTTCCAATGGCAGTTTAATTTTCAGAGCTTTTACAGTTATTTAATCTGCTCAGTTTATCTAGTACCACTGAGACTCTTATTGGTCATTGGTCTTCGTTACTGCTGCCTGAGAAGATGGGATTTCCTAAGGTTGGCCTGTTCATTTTCCCTTAATGGGAGAGGAAAATCAGTCTCAAACTTATGGGGCTAAAGAGGCTTCTCAAGTTGGGGGCCTTGTTGTGGCATAATCTTTGTTGGTATTGCTTAGCTGGCCTAATAAAGTTTTAAAGTCGTTGAAAGTTATTTCATTCATCCTTTCATTAATTAATTAATTTGTTCAGTGAAGAAATGCTTATGAGGCATTCACTATACAAATATTTGTGGTTCTCCAGTTGTCGACAGATAAAAATTTTTATGTATTGAAGTGACTATGAGACTATAAGACCTGAATTGACTTTAATCGGAACTTAATTTAACTAAAACTCTGGGGAAAATGGCCTTACTTCACTTTTTATAGGTGTAGCTAAGTGAGAAGTGTAACAAGGAAACACTTGACTCAAGATATTCCTCAATTGTGTGTTTTGGACTCCTTGTTTTATAGTATCTAAGTATTGCTATGTCTTTTAATGCATATTATTATGGCTAATTCTACTCATATTTTAAGACTATATTCAGCTGTTTCCAATTCCTGGTAGGTTGGATTTGTTGTCTTTTTTTAAAGATTTTATTTATTTATTTGACAGAGAGAGAGAGAGAGATCACAAGTAGGCAGAGAGGCAGGCAGAGAGAGAGGAGGAAGCAGGTTCCCCACTGAGCAGAGAGCCCGATGTGGGCCTCAATCCCAGGACCCTGAGATCATGACCTGAGCCGAAGGCAGAGGCTTTAACCCACTGAGCCACCTAGGCACCCTGGATTTGTTGTCTTACTATGCATTTGGTACTATTGCAAAAATGGCTCCATTTGTCCACTCCTCCCTGCATCCACACCTTTTGCACTGTTACTTTGCTTCTCCTTTCATGAAGAGGAGGATCCCATTATTATTATCCCTTAAATCTGAGCTGGCCTTGTGACTTGCCTAGTTCAACAGGATACATTGGGCCAGTTTAAATCTTAGGACTCAGGAGCCCTTATGTACTTCCTGTTCTTTTCTTTCTTTACCCTTTCCTTGAGAACTATCTTAGGCTAGGCTGCTAGGGAATGACTGAATATAGGGGGCAGGGCCAAGTGGTTCCCACTAAGGCTTTCATAGGCCATAATCAACTGGCCTGTAAGTTGACTTTATGTCTATCTCATTCTTCAGACAGGAGTGTTTGAAGAGTAGGGCTGTTCATTTCAGTTATCCTTGAGTCTGTAAAAAGTGTTAAGTTCATGATTATTAGTTAACCAAATGCTAATAAAAAGGATAAATAAACAAATGATCAACAGTGTTGAGATGAAGACCAAAAGGAGACAAAAACAAATCTGTTGTTGCGTAATGACAATTTATTGCCCATATAAGACTAATTTTTACTGGACAAAAGTAATACTAAAATATGTGATTAAACTGTGAGACTATTTAAAATAAATGAAAGTTGGGGCACTTGGGTGGCTCAGTCAGTTAAGTGTCTGCCTTCAGCTCAGATCATGATCTTGGGGTCCTGGGACTTAGCTCAGTGGAGAACCTGCTTCTCCCTCTTCCTCTGCCCCTCCCCCTGCTTTTGTTCTCTCTCTCAGTCTCTATCTCAAATAAATAAATAAAAAATTTAAAATAAATGTTTTCCAACTAGATTGAATAAGGATATGGTTCTTTTTTGGAAAGACTTAATTAGGATTTAGGAGAGACTACCTTTTGTTCCTCCAAAGAATGTTATCTTCTTTGAGAAATACCTGAGAAGTGGAAGAAGAAAAAGAAAAGGTATCACTTAGCCTTGATATAATGAAAAACTTTTGATTTAAAAATTCTTTTTAAACTCAGTATTCTGCTTTTTGGTTTGTTTATGTTTAAAACGTGTAATAATTAATCTTGGCAATATCCTTGTAAATAACAAATGTTATTACTCAAACTGCACAGCCAAGAGAGGTATTTAAGCACAAAAAATTCTTAGTAATACAGACTATTTAGAAAGAAGGGCTTTTGATGCTCTGCTATGATATGAAAAAAAATGGAAGATGGTGTCACTTTTAGAAAATTGCCAGTGGACACTCACTACACTCTATTTTTGTTATGACAGGGCTTAATTTCCTTCTAACATTTTTATCAGAAACAGTTCTGGATCATTTCAGGAGTAGAGGATTATAATTTGGTGGGTGGCTGCAGAGGCCCTTTTACTGCAGCGAAAGAGAAAGAGTAATAGGGAGTCATACTGTAAAGGGTTTAGGAATAATCAAGAGATAGGAAAACCAGAGAGCAAATCTCTTTTTCATCATATCCCGTTTCCATGTATTCCATGACCTCCATATCTATTGTGTTCTCTGAAATGTAGTGCTACACATGTAATTAAGAATGGGTTCTATGTATGCTCTCTACTTGCAAGTATGTGGTTGCTACCATGGCAACAGCAAAGGAACCAACAGAAGAAGCACTCTCTGATTAATGTAATTACACAGCAAGCTGTATTATCTCCTTAAACACCATTTATTTGTGCATGAAGAAGACATTAAAATGAGTATTATGGTTAGCAAGTTAACATTCCTCCATTCTTTAGGGTCATGTGATTTTTATGTCATGATTAAGATAATGTTTATCCTGTTCATTCAGGATCATAGCCTAGGAATAGCTATGTTATATTTTAGTTCAATTCAATTCCTCAGAATAATTTTTGGGTGCCAACTGTGGGGCAGAAGCTATTTAGGTCTGTAAATGTTAACAACCATGTGTATGGTATGATAACTGCTCTTGAAGATCTTACAGTCTAATAAACCTAGATTATTACCTAGGTTATAGATTTATACACTAGGTTATACCCTGGATTATAGAGTTATAAAAAAAACTTTTGTGTGTGATGGTGTAGTTGGTTGAATTGTGTCCCTCCAAAAAATATATAGAAGTCCTAACCCTTGGTACTCATGCATGTGACCCTATTTGGAAATAGGTTCTTTACAGATTCAATTAAGAATCTGAGATGAAGTTATCCTAGATTTAAAGTGGGCTCTAAATCCATTTACTGGTGTCCTTAAAAGTGCAAGGAGAGGGGTGCCTAGGTGACCCAGTCAGTTAAGCATCTGCCTTCGGCTCAAGTCATGGGCTTTCTGCTCCCATGAGTCAAGCCCCACATTGGGCTTTCTGCTCAGCAGGGAGTCTGCCTCTCCTTCTCCATCGGCCTCTCCCCTAGCTCATCTCTCTTGTTCTCTCTCTCTCAAATATATAAAATAAAAAAAAAAATTTATAAGTGCTAGGAAAGGGTGATTGGATACATACATGGCAGAAGGCCATGTGAAGATGGAGGGATAGATTGGAGCTATTCTTCCACAAGACTAGGATCATCAGGAGACGTCACAAGCTCCAAGAGGCAAGGTAGGCTTCTTTCCTAGAGCCTTTGGAAAGAGTGTGGCCTCATGATGCTTTAATTGTGGATTTAAGGCTCCTAGAGCTGTGAGAGAACCGTGATTTTGTTTTAAGCCACTGAATTTTTGGTAATTTATTATGGCAGCCTCAGGTAATTAAATAATACAGATGGATGTATTTATTTTTTTGGTTTTGGTAATGGTTTCTCATATATGTACATACAGAGACTATCAATTTATACATTTTAAATACATGTAATTTACTGCATGTCAATTAAGCCTCAGTAAAGCTGTTAAAAAACCAGTAGTGATGTAGAAGATTTAAAGGACATTCTTAATATACTGGACTTAATTTTTGTATATTGAGCAGCAGAGTGTGCCTCCAAACTATAGAGTAAATAAAAATTTTCTGGTATAACTTCATAGAATATTTGCCAGTGTTGGCTAATTCTAGTTCATAAGGTTATTTTTAGTACATTTTAAAGTACGGAAATCATAGGTTATGTTGTGTTACTGTTGTAAAGTCAGGAAAAAGTTAATGAATAACATTATTGGATAATACTGATATGCTCAGATATTTATCAGTGTACTTCTAAATAATTTATAATGAATAACTCAAAATGGAAATCTAGGAAATATTTTATCTGAATGATAGTAAAAATATTGGATATCAATATTTGTGGGATGCAACTAAAGCCAGGTTTAAAATAAAATTTATGACCTTACTGGCATATATTTAAAAGTAAAAAGTCTGATAAACAGTGATCCAATATCCATTTCAACCATGTGGAAAAATAACACTAAAGTAAACACAAAGGAAATAGAAGAAAATAATTCATATTGACAAGAACACAAATTAGTAAAATGGAAAACAAACATGTAGTAAGAGTTAACAAGACCAAAGTTATATCTTTGAAAAGATTGATCAATTGATTCTATCTCTTGCAGGAGTTTGTAAAAAAGAAAAGAAAGAAAGGAAAAAAAATATCCCAATTAGTAGAGCTGAAAAAGAGGTTATCAACAAAACCCTACAAACATTAGAAGTAAGTTTATATTAATAAGTTTTAAAGCAAAATTAAGTGAACATGTTATTAGAATTGATAATTTTAGCAGAGATTCTGAATATGAGTCCACATATAAAAGTGAACTGTATTTTGATATGTGATAAATAATTAAAAATAAAATGGAAATAATATAATTTGCAGTCATATCAGATGAATCAAATACCTAGGAATAAATCTAATGAAGTTCAAGACCAGTTCATAAAAAATTTTTAATATTAATGAAAATTTCTCTCAATAAGTAAAGTAACAAACAAATAAATAATTTGAAGATATAACACCATTCTTAGTTTAGAAGAAAATAACACAAAAATGCTCATAACCTCAAAATTGACAAATTAACATAAAATTTGATTCATTTCCAGTAAACATCTTGGAATATTTTTATATTGAAATTGACATATTATATGAAAGTTCAAAAGCCAGTAATAGCCGAGACATTCTTGAAGAATAATAAATTTAGAGGACTTGCTTTATAGCTACCTTAATTAAATTTGATATTAGTGCCAGAATATAGACTATTTGAACAGAATAGAAAGCCTAGAATTGATTCATGAATGTGAATACTTTATATAAAACATAGATGGCCATTCAGAACACTGGCAAAAGGACCATATTTTCAGTAAATGATGGTGAATCAATTAGATATTCATATATCTAAATAGCCATACATCTAAGATGCAATTTTGCCCCGACTTCAAGCCAAAACTAAAAATCAATTCTATGTTCATTATAGGTCTGAATCTGAAAGGTAAAACAAAGTTTCTGGAAGAAGATATAGGGGAATATTTTCATGCCAAGCTCTATAGAAACCTTGCTTAAATATTGGTTGAATGGCTTGATGCTTTATATCCTTAATTGTAGCGATTCCTGGTTTTCTGTGAGATTATATTCTCCTAAAATGACTTATGAAGCTTTACAATAAATTCTGGATACGTTAGATGACTAAATTAAGTATGTTTCCTGTAATCTAAAGAGTTTAGCAAACCTGTACCCGAGGAATTACAAGTGATTCAGTAAGAAACTGAAGTAAGAAAAAAGAAATAAGACTGGAGACCTAGACAGAGATGGTGAAGAATTCTAAAGAAAGCACTACTTCCCTCCCATTTCTTAAATGTTGAATTGAATACTTGAAAGCTGGCAAGAGTCAAAGTGGATAGAGTAGTTAGGATATTTTTATATTTCTATAATCAGGGCAGGAAACACTTAAGGCCTGAAGCTGAAGTTACAGCATGTTTGATTGAGACAATGATGAGATCAGTTTTAGACTCTCTGAGTTTGAGGTTCTTCTGGTACATTTGGGTGAGATGTCTAGAGGCTATTGGACTTGTAGGTTTGAAACACAGGTGAGATATTTGAGCTGTGACATAAACATTAATTATTAGTCTTTGATATTTGTGGCCATGACTGAACACAGGACATCTCAAAAAGCTTATCCATAGTGAAAGGAAAAGAAGATAGAGTATAGACTCAAGGGAGCAGCAAAATTTAAAGGAGAGGAAAGAAAAGGAACACACTTGTGAAGGAGTTTGAGGACTTGCCAGATAAGTAGAAGGATAACCAAAAGGTGCTTTCTCTATGATTTATATCAGTTGCATACATCTGTTGACTGAATAAATACCCCCACAAGTCCTTGGAAATTATCTTTTGGAATTTATAATTATTTGCATTTATTTGGTTAAAAATTCATAAATTTGCCTTTGTAATACTTGATGGACATATTAAAGGAGTACAATGCAAGACAAGAGTGAAACATAAGAGTTGTTTTTCTTCTCACACACAATGGTAAGGGTGTGACACTTTGACTCACAGCTGAAATGGTTGATTCATTATTATACTCTGTGTGCCCACTTCAGTCTTTGTTACCACAATCAACCACATATTAACAGCATTCACTTATTGATCCAGTGCTTATGTTTCAATAAAAACTAATATTAAACCTTCACGTATTGATAAATTATAAATTATAAAATTCTTCCTTCTCCTCCATTTTTATATATACTCCCTGTTTTCTGTTCCCATTGACATATGACGTTGCTCTTATCAAATAAGTCAAATGGATATATGAATTTAACTGGTTAAGCCATCTCAAAAAGAAACACATTCCACTCTCTCATATTTACAACAAATATAACAAGTGCAGAATGAAGTGTAATTTCACAAGTCTTAGTGCTATGGACTGGTAATACATTTCCACCACGATAATTTTTCAAGTAGAATATTTGTACCATTTTGTTTTGTATTTTCTCTTGTATTTCAATGAGATCTATCCAAGTGGTAGAACTGTGTCCATTGAAATGTTCCTCTAGAAAAGGAAGAAATGGAAGATACTCTATTCTTCAGGATTGGTTAAATGGTTGTTTGTGTCACAAATTTAATGAAAAATAGATAAATTAAGCCTCATCATGGAGCGTGTACACAATTGATGGCTTCTTCTTCACTACTTTTTTCTGGCCTTTGCCTTAAAATGTATACTTTTATTTTTGAGTTAAAACTAAAACATATGTGCCCTATAGAAAACTTGGAAACTACAGAATAGTGTAAAGAAGCAAATAAAATCACTATAATCTCATAGCCCACTTGTAATTTTTTTGCTATTTATGTAACTGAAAAAAGTCATTGAACTGTATATACATAGTTTTTTATCATATTTTATTTAACATACTGTGCACATTTATCATTTCTTTAAATAATTTGTTTTATTTTTTCAGTGTTCCAAGATTCATTGTTTATGCCCCACACCCAGTGCTCCATGCAATTTGTGCCCTCAATACCCACCACCAAGCTCACCCATCCCGCCTACCCCCCTCCCTTCTCTCATGCTTCATCTCCCTCTCTGATTTTCCCCAGTTCACATTTCCTTTCCTTCTCCCACTGTCCTCCAGGTTACTCCTTATGCTCCACAAGGAAGTGAAACCATATGATAATTGACTTTCTCTCTTTGGCTTATTTCACTCAGCATACTCTCCTCCAATCCAGTCCATGTTGATACAAAGATGGGTATTCATCCTTTCTAATGGAAGTGTAATATTCCATTGTATATATGGACCACATCTTCTTTATCCATTTGTCTGTTGAAGGGCACCTTGGCTCTTTCCACAGTTTGGCAATTGTGGTCATTCCTGCTATGAATATTGAGGTACATATGACCTTTCCTATCACTACCTCCATATCTTTGGGGCAAATACATAGTAGTGCAATTGCAGGATCATAGGGTAGCTCTATTTTTAATTTTTTAAGGAGTCTCCATACTGTTTTCCAAAGCAGCTGCACCAAGTTGCATTCCCACCAACAGTGTAAGAGACTTCCCCTTTTCCTCAGCCTCTCCAACACTCGTTGTTTCCTGTCCTGTTAATTTTAGCCATTCTAACCGGTGTACGGTGGTAATCTAAAAGTGGTTTTGATTTGAATTTCCCTGATGGCTAATGATGATGAACATTTTTTCATGTGTCTGTTAGCCATTTGTATGTCTTCTGTGGAGAAGTGTGTGTTCATGTCTTCTGCCCATTTTTTGATGTGATCATCTTTTTTCTTTTTGGTTCTTGAGTTTGAGGAGTTCTTTATAGATCTTTGATACCAGCCCTTTGTCTGTAATGCCATTTGCAAATATCTTCTCCCATTCCGTGGATTGTCTGTTTTGTTGACTGTTTCATTTGCTGTGCAGAGGCTTTTTATTTTGATGAAGTCCCAAAAATTCATTTTCACTTTTGTTTCCTTTGCCTTTGGAAATGTGTCTTGAAAGAAGTTGCTGTGGCCGATGTCAAAGAGGTTACTGCCTATGTTCTCCTCTAGGATTTTGATACCTTCCCACTTCACATTGAGGTTTTTCATCCCTTCCGAGTTTATCTTGTGTATGGTGTAAGAGAATGGTTGAGTTTCATTCTTCTATACATAGCTGTCCAATTTTCCCAGAACCATTTATTGAAGAAACTGTCTTTTTTTCCACTGGATGTTTTTTCCTGCTTTGTTGAAGATGCTTTGAACATTGAGTTGAGGGTCCATATCTGGATTCTCTACTCTGTTCCATTGGTCTATTTTTCTGTTTTTATGCCAGTACCATGCTATCTTGGTGATCACAGCTTTGTAATAAAGCTTGAAATCAGGTAACATGATGCCCCATTTTGTTTCTCTTTTTCAACATTTCCTTAGCAATTCAGGGTCTTTTCTGGTTCCATATAAATTTTAGGACTGTTTGTTCTAGCACTTTGAAAACTATTGGTGGAATTTTGATTGGGATGGCATTGAAAGTGTAGATTTCTCTGGGAAGTATAGACATCTTAACAATGGTTATTTTTCTGATCCATGAACATGGAATGCTTTTCCATCTTTTTGTGTCTTCTTCAGTTTCTTTCATGAGTGTTCTGTAGTTCCTTGAGTATAGATCCTTTCCTTCTTTGGTTAGGTTTATTCCAAGATATCTTATGGTTTTTGGTGCTATAGTAAACAGAATCAATTCTCTATTTTCCCTTTCTATATTTTCATTGTTAGTGTATAAAAATGCAACTGATTTCTGTGCATTCATTTTGTATCCTGCCATGTTACTGAGTTGTATGAGTTCTAGTAATTTGGGGGTGGAGTCTTTTGGGTTTTCCATATAAAGTATCATGTCATCTGTGAAGAGTGAAAGTTTGATTTCTTCTTTGCCTATTTGAATACCTTTTATTTCTTTTTGTTGTCTGATTGCTGCTGTTAGGACTTCTAACACTGTGTTGAATAATAGTGGTGAGACTGGGCATCCTTGTCTTGTTCCTGATCTCAATGGGAAGGCTGTCAGCTTTTCCACGTTGAGAATGATATTCATTGTGGGTTTTTCATAGATAGTTTTTATGAGTTTGAGGAATGTTTCCTCTATCCCTCTACTTTGAAGAGTTTTAATCAGGAACGGATGTTGTATTTTGTCAAATGCCTTTTCTGCATCAATTGAGAGTACCATGTGGTTCTTCTCTCTTCTCTTATTGGTTTGTTCTATAATGTTGATTGATTTGCAAATGTTGAACCACCCTTGAATCCCAGGAATAAATCCCACCTGGTTCTTATTGATAATCTTTTTAATGTAGTGTTGGATCCTATTTCTTGGATTTTGTTGAGAATCTTGGGATCCATATTCATCAGGGATATTGGTCTGCATTTTACTTTTTGATGGAGTCTTTGGTTTGGGGATTAAAGTAATGTTGGCTTCATTTAAAGAGTCTGGAAGTTTGCATTCTGTTTCTATTTTTTGAAACAGCTTCAGGAGAATAGGTATTATTTCTTCTTTGAATGTTTGGTAGAATTCTCTAGGAAATCCGGCAGGTCTTGGGCTCTTGTTTTTTAGGAGGTTTTTGATCACTGTTTCAATATCATTACTAGATATTGGTCTATTCAGGTTGTCAATTTCTTCCTGTTTTAGTCTTGGAAGTTTATAGGTTTTTCACGAATACACCCATATCTTCTAGGTTGTTTAACTTACTGACATAAAACTGTTGATAATAATTTCTGATAATTGTTTCTATTTCCTTGGTGTTAGTCGTGATCTCTCCCCTTTCATTCATAATTTTATTAATTTGGGTCATCTCCCTTTTCTTTTGGATTAGTTTGGCCAATGGTTTATTGATCTTATTAATTCTTTCAAGGAATCAGCTTCTAGTTTTGTTGATGTGTTCTACTGTATCTTTAGTTCCTAATTCATTGATCTCTGCTCTAATCTTAATTATTTCCCTTCTTGTGTGTGGGCTTGGCTTAATTTGTTGTTGATTTTCCAGTTCTTTAAGGGAGAAAGAGAGTTGGTGTATTTGGGATTTTTCAATTTTTTTGAGTGAGGCTTGGATGTCTATGTATGTCCCCCTTAGGACTGCCTTTGCTGTATCCCATAGATTTTGGATTGATGTATCTTCATCTCATTGTTTTCCATGAAATGTTTAAGTTCCTCTTTGATTTCCTGGTTGATCCAAACACTTTTTAGCAGGATATTCTTTAGCTTCTAAGTGTTTGGATTCCTTCTGAACTTTTTCTTGTGGTTACATTCCAGTTTCAAGGCATTGTAGTCAGAGACTGTGCAGGGCATAATCTCAATCTTTTGGTATCGGTTGAGCCCTGATTTGTGACTTAGTATGTGGTCTATTCTGGAAAAAGTTCCATGTACACTCGAGAAGAATGAGTATTCTGTTGTTTTAGGGTGGAATGTTTTGAATATATCTATGAGGTCCATCTGGTCCAATGTGTCATTCAAAGCTCTTGTTTCTTTGTTGATTTTCTGTTTAGATGATCTGTCCACTGTTGAGAGTGGCATGTTACGAACTCCTGCAATTAATGTATTTGTATCAATATGACTCTTTATTTTGCTTAACAGTTGGCTTATATAATTGGCTGCCTCCATGTTGGGGGCATAAATATTTACAATTGTTAGACCTTCTTGGTCGAAAGACCCTTTAATAATGATGTAGTTTCCTTCTGTATCTCTGACTACAATCTTTAGATTAGTATCTAATTTATCTGATAAAGAATCACTACCCCAGGTTTCTTTTGAAGCCCATTGGCATGAAGTATGGTTCTCCATCCCCTCACTTTCAGTCTGAATGTGTCTTTAGATTCAAATTGTGTCTATTGTAGACAGCATATGGATGGGTCATGTCGTTTTATCCAGTCTGCAACCCTGTGCCGTTTTATGGGAACATTTATGCAATTCACGTTGAAAGTAATTATTGAAAGATATATTTTTATTGACATCATGTTGCATGTAATGTCTTTGTTTCTGTAGATTGTCTCTGTAAATTTCTGTTATGTGTCACTTTTGAGTTCTTTCCTCTTTTATAGAACCCCCTTTTTAATACTTCTTGTAGCGCTGGGTTGGTGGTCACATAATCTTTTAGACCTTACAGGTCCTGGAAGCTATTTATCTTTCCATCCATTTTGAAAGTTAACCTTGCTGAGTAGAGTACCCTTGGATGCATATTTTTTTTATTTAGTTTCCTGGATATGTCTTGCCAGCCCTTTCTGGCCAGGTTTTTGTGGAATGGTCCCCATTATTCTGATGGTCCTCCCTCTGTACATAAAGGATCTTGTCCCCTTAGCTGCCTTTAAGACATATTCTCTGAATTCGTGATTCATGAATTTCACAATAATATGCCTGGTGTTTTTTTTCTAACCTCATTGATCTTGGGGGGGTGTCCTCTCTGCCTCTAGGACATGAACACTTGTTTAATTCCCTGAGTAAGGAAGTTTTCATTCAGGATTTGTTCAACTGTATCTTCTAGTCTTATCTCTCTCTCTACCCACTCAGGGATCCCAATAATTCTGATATTGGAGCATTTCATAGTATCATTTATTTCCCTAATTCTATTTTCATGGGATTTTAGCTGTTTGTTCCAGGACTTCTCCTGCTCCTCCTTCTCAATCAATCTGCCTTCTAGTTCACTAATGAGATCTTCTGCTTCACTTACCTTAGCTATTAGAGTATTTGGATTATATTGGATCTCACTGATAGCACTTTTAACCTCTGCTAGATCTTCTCTCACTTATGCCCTTAGAGATTCTATGTTGCCACTAATGGTCTTTTCCAATTTAGCCATTTCTTGGATAATTGCTACCCTGAATTCCATTTCTATTGTCTTGTTTATGTCCATATCCAGTAGTTCTGAGACAGAGGTTGCAGTCTCTGAATTTTTCTTCTGTTGGGTTTTCCTCCTCCAAGTCATTTTGGTGAGGGGTGGGTGAGGGGATGTATAGCTGATAATATCAACCATGATCCCGGCATATTGTCCGTTCAAAGG
>PITA01010731.1:49246-70405 GCA_004023965.1 Spilogale gracilis | reverse complement strand
GGTGCGGATGCTGGCAGGTGGGCAGTGCACGTGGGTGAGGATGCTGGCAGGTGGGCAGTGCACGTGGGTGCGGATGCTGGCAGGTGGGCAGTACACACGAGTGTGGTTGCTGGCAGGTGGATAGTGGCATCAGGGGCAGCTTATAGAGTCTCTAACTCTTTAAATGCTCACATCAACTCTGAGTTAGGCACCGTCATTATCCCCATTTACAGATGAGCGAACAGAAGTCACATAAAATGATTTGAGTCCATTTCCCATAGGAATATATCAGCACAGTATAGGAAGAAACCTATTTTGGGGAGGTCACTGCTGCTGTTGGCACTTCTGATGGGCTGACTGACAAATCTTAGTTCTGTTTTCTTTATCTGAGGAAACAAAGATACAATCTGAGACTTCTCTTCCCTCCCACCCTGATTTTTGGGGCAAATATTTTTCTGTTTTTAAAGCACCTTTTCTTTGCAGAATAACCTCAGAAAAGGCTAGAAAGCTATCCAATGCTATCAGGCCAGTTATTGTTCTGATAGTTGTTCTTGTTATGAAAACCATTTTCTTAGAAGAGAAGGAATGCCCCTGCCATCTTTCCCTTTGCGATACTGAGATATCTAAAATAAAGTAAAATCTTTTCTTTGTTAAAGACTACAGCTACCCTGCAGTTACGGGTTGTGGTCTATCTCTAGTCACTACATCTGCAGTTTCTGCATAGGGAGTCCCAGTCCTAATGGGGACTTCTGCCCACTACATTCCGAAGGAATATTTTACTGTGTCACTGAGTTTCAAATAAGCCTAAAGAAGGGTGCTGAGCACTAGTTAGAGGAATAAAGATATGCAAGATGACATTTCTTGTGACTCTTGTTTGCTTTACCACAGGGGGGAGGAGGGTATAATTATTTAGGAACACACCATATTGTTTTATGAAACATTGTCAATTTAAAATATATTTATATTAATATTGTCTGTAGGTCCTTTCCAGTCTCAGAAAAAGAACTTATTCCACAAAATTGTCAGCAAATATAAGCACAAAAAGGAGAAGCCTAATGTTCCGGAAAAAGGTATTGGTGCCTTCCATCCTCCATCAAGGTTTCTTGGCCACCTCCATTGTGAATTCATCCTTGAGTAATGCTTCTGTGCACCGCCTTTGCCCTTTCCTCCCCTTGGCTTGCTTCAGTGTCACCGGCTCCTAATGCAGGCGTTTGCTTCAGTGTCACCGGCTCCTAATGCAGGCGTATTCATGACTTTTAGACTCCACAGCTAATTGCAAAGAGAGATCTCCTTCACTTGGATTCCGACTCAAATCCCATAATGTCTCTATTTTCAGAGTTCCATATGAATCCTAAAATTGCTTTGTTTTCATCCATATTTGGTGCATTTTGTAACTTAGCCTTCTTGAGCTCTTAGCTACTTACTTCCTTTGACTATTCTTGTTTCTCTCATGTTTGGCACCCCTCAAACTAGGACCATTTTTCCTACCTCCTGAAACCTTAGGAGTTTCCTATTCATATGAAAGGGCACCATTTTTATACTTTCTCTGACCCTTGAGGATTCTTGCCTAGGAGGATTCCACTCTGAAGCTGTAACCTATCTCTTTTTTTTTTCCCCAATCTATGATACTTCGTTTGCTAGACTCTTCCCACCCCCTTCAGTCACATAAGTTATTTCCAGAGGGCACTAGAGATACATTGCCCTCCACCATCTCTTCACTCTGAGCGTCTGTCTTATTGTTACGATTTTGATGGGCCCTTGAACCTCTTCAGGGCTCATCTGAAGATTTCCTCCTCCTTGTAGTTCAGGACTCCTATTCTTATTCCACATAAAAGATAAACTTGCCCATCTGGTTCAGTCCAGCCACGTGTCCCAGCAGTTAGGCTTGCACCACCCTGCATGTTCCTGTCGTGACTCCTATGAGCCTACTCATCCAAGGCCCATTCACATCCTACTTGCATGGCCACATGTGAAGCCTTTTGTGTTTCTGGAATGAGGCTTTAAATGCACCTGTCTTCCGTGTGTAGACATATGTACCTACGTGTTCCTGTATGTAACCTTTTACTTAATTAATGGGTTTTATTTTCACTTCTGCTCCAGCTTCTTAGTTTTGTTTTGTATTTAATATTTTTTTCTCTGCTTCCAGTAGAGAAACCTCAGTCTTTAGGTAAAATGTCAGCTTTTATCATTCCCTTATAACTGATCTTCAGTTGTCTTGATTAAAGTCATAGAAATTATCCGGCAGTGTATTTCACAGAAGGCAGATTTGTTTATTTTCCATCCATTTTCTATATCGCTTGATTATTTTAGTTGGCAAATGCCATTTTGAGAATTAAACAGTTAAAATAAAACTCTGCTTCATTTGTGTGATAAAGTTTCATATATAAGCTGTTTTGTGTATTGTCGTCTTTTTATAGTATTATATGTCTGTCCTAGGAGTAGAGTTTCACTTTCTTTCTCATTGTTTTTAGGAAGTGGGGATAAATGGTCAAACAAGCAACTCTTCTTGGATGCCATTCACCCTACAGAAGGTAAATGCAGCAGTATTCACTGTCATTTCGGGTAGTATGTGTTGGAAAGGTTTACAAAGGCATAATCTATAATAGGTTCACCCAAGAGCACTATACCTGAGGGCTCGTGATTTGATTTTTTTAATTTTCCAATCAAAACTGACGGACTTTTTGGCCCTGCTGAGGGTCAGGTAGTGTGTCATATGGAGCTTAATTTGTCAAAGGGGCACTTAAACCTTTAAACCACATTAACCAGAAATTAAAGTCTTTCATAACTAAAATTTGCATTCTTGTTGCAGGCAGATGCTTATGGAACTCAGAGTAGAGCCAGCATGGGGCTTTCCTGGTTGGCAGTGTTCTTGTCCTTAACTTTGCCCCAGCACAAATATGGCCAGCTAGAATGCTCCAGAGGCTTATGGATAACCAAGGAAAAGTTCCATGTTGACTAGCATAACGTTATAGGATCTAGGTGCAGATTTTACTTCAGAATTTCCCATAGCCCTGTTTAGTTGTGATGTCTACCTAATTTCTGTTAAATATTGAACTCTCCAGTGAGTGCTCATTTCTCTGACAGTGAAGGGGCTGCCCTCTTCTTATCTTTGATTCCTTTTTTCCATTGTCGCTATTTTTAAGAAGCTCAACTTTTTTTTTTCTTTCAGATTTTATGTATTTATTTTAGAGAATGTGTGCGTATGTGTGTGAGCTGGGAGGGGCAGAGGGAGAGGAAGAGAGACTCTGAAGCAGATTCTGCACTGAGCTTAGAGCCCCGCACAGGGCTTGATCCTACAACAGGAAAGCATGACTGGAGCCGAAACCAAGAGTCAGATACTCAACCAACTGAGCCACCCAGGCACCTCAGACTGAACGTTTTTATAGTCCTTAATTTAGGAGTCGCTTCATTTGAAAACTAGAAGCAATCTTAAAAATGATTGAGTCCAATCCCTTTGATTTACTTACCAGCCAGAAAGGGGAAGTTAATGAAGAAGAGCATGTCTACTGACCCCCAAATACACTCTTGTTCCTTTCCTGAAATGGAGAAAAAATTTTAAATGCACATTTGGCCTCAGTCATTTATCAAAATCCTTATGCATTAAAGATATTTCTCAAAAAATATTCAAACTTGAGTTTATAGCAAACATGAAGTTGTTTTTGTTTGGTAGGCACAGTTTACACGAGCCAGATGTCTGCTTTTATGTCATTGCACTTTTATAAAAAATGCCAGCAGTGTATCCATCATCTGGCCTGTTACTTCACATGCAGAACCTCTCCAGAGGACTGTTTCTGCTCTTAGCTGCAAAGCCAAATATGTATCGTCGTGCTGCCTTCAGCATTAAATGCTAACATCCAAAACGTGATATATATATTAGCTCTTGTGAATTTTAAAGATATATTCTGCACAGACTTGATCCAGGTGAGGCAGTGATGAACGGAGGAATCAAAGAGGTCCTTAAGACCGTCTTACTCATTACTTGAAATGATGCTATTCTAAATGTTTTTTAAACAGTAACCCAGGGGCGCCTGGGTGGCTCAGCTGGTTAAGCGACTGCCTTCGGCTCAGGTCATGATCCCGGAGACCCGAGATCAAGTCCCACATCGGGCTCCCTGCTTGGCAGGAAGCCTGCTTCTCCCTCTCTCACTCCCCCTGCTTGTGTTCCCTCTCTGGCTGTGTTTCTCTCTGTCAAATAAATAAAATCTTTAAAAAAAAAAAAAAAACGGTAACCCTGTGTCGCACAGAATGTGGTATCATAGCGTGTGCAGTGAGTCAGAAAGAATGAATAAGGTTGGAATTAGGAGGCATGGCTGTCAGTCTCTGATCTGCCACTAAGGAGTAGTTTTCAGTGGGACGAACTGTGTTTAATCTCTCCAGGTTCACTCTCCCCATGTATACTAAGTATGTGTGTGTGATGTGTATGTTTAGAGATGGGGTGAGTGATGGGGGGGCGGGTAATACATCCAGCCTCAAATGTCATTTCCCCCTCATACTTGCTATTTTTACCGGAATTTGTTGGGTGGCTGGTGTGGTGCTCGAGGCACCCTTGGTCTGCAGCCCTAATTCTGCCCTTTAAGGAACAGAAAAGTAAATCCATTTCAGGTCTTTTAGGCAGTCCCCAGGGTTTGTGGAATACAGTTATTATCGATGGTACTAATTATATTTATTATTAATGTATATGACTACATTACAGACTTTGAAGAATATGCACTGAAAATTGCATGCCTTTTGGTGTAGAGTGTATATTCATTTTATGTGGTCAGGAAAAAAGGAATCTGTGCATCAAAAATTGCCAGTAATTTTAAGTGATCTACCAGTAATTTAAAGTGACCTTTTTGGCTATTGATTTTCATACCATCCCCTGTATTTCCTTGTTCAGATGGTAACTCTGCGCTTGGTGAATTATCTAGGCCATTTACTTCATCCTCTCTCACCTATGGCTTGTTTAAACTTTACCTTGGAGGGGAATCTGGGTGGCTTAGTCATTGAGCGTCTGCCTTCGGCTCAGGTCATGATCCCAGAGTTCCCTATCGTGCTCCCTGCTCAGCGGGAAGCCTGCTTCTTCCTCTCCTACTCCCTCTACTTGTGTTCCCTCTCTTGCTTTGTCTCTCCCTCTCTCTCTCTCTCTCTCTCTGCCAAATAAAGAAAATCTTAATAAACTTTACCTTGGAGAGTATACATACATAGGGACAGGAGATGAAACTAACCAGGATAATGTTAACATTTGTTAGCCACCCTGGGCAACGGTTAGACAGGAGCTGTTCCTAGCTGATGTCTGTACTAGAAATGTTGGTTCCACTGAAGTAGTCTACTTTGTTTGTTCTTCCTGACTTCGGTAAGATGACTTCAAGTTCACTATGCTTTTTTTTACACCATCCTGAGTATAATTGGATTGCAATTCATTTTCCCCCCCAAATATCAGAAATCTTCAGATGCTTTGTAATCACATCTGCAGTTTAATGCCAAGCTTATAATCTATTTAAACATTTTTCCCTATACTTCTAAAATTTAAAATCGCTAAACCATTTCTTGACACTTCTGCAGATCATTAAAAAAAGATTGCTTATCAGGCTAGAATTAAAGATTACATTTTCAGAAAACCAAGGTGACTTATACCTGTCATAGTGTTTATCTTTCTACGAAGTTATGGTGTTCTGTGCTCATAATTAAGTTGGAGGTTTCTAACTGTAGTAATAACGATGATGATAATTAACACTTAATATTGCTTTATAGTTTCCAGAGGGCTTTCACAATATTTTTTTTAAACTAATCTTGGCAGGAGCCCCAGGGAATTCAGGAGGGCTTATTAGCCCACAAATACATCATAAGGAACTGAAGCCTGACCAACATAAGCAGGAAGAGAAGAAACGAGCGCTCTTTCCACTGAAACAGATTGGCTGCTTACAGTTTCAATTTTTCAGGCATATCTTGAGCCCTCATTTGGCTCAGATGTTGCAATTATAAATGGTATATTAAGAGAAAAAAAAAAAAAAAACAAAACAACCCAAACCTGATACTGAGAATCTCCAGAAGATTAGTTCCTTTGCAGCATATAAATCTAATTACAGGGGAGAAAAATCTGGTTTATAGTTAGATTTTTCAAACATGATCCACGACACTCAGACTAACCTTGATCTCTTTGCCCAAGTTCAAAATAGCTGCTGTGTAACTTCAGCAAGGTCTCCGGGGATCTGAGATAAGGCTCATTCATTTGATTCTGTTTCCTGTGATTCTGTGTTCCATCCAGCATCTGACCGCATTTTCAGCTCAAGAGAGAGCAACCAAAGGCTGTGAGATTCCAGATTTGGCTATAATAATTTCAGTGCATTTGATTCCCCTAGTTGGACTGCGAATTTGTGACTCTGGAGCACTCTAGTGGCCTCCCGGGGTTTGGTACAACCACAGTGCTGCTATCTCAAAAAATTCACCCTACATTTTGGGAGCAGGGATTGGAAAACAAGACAGTCTCTTCTTGCCACATCCCTAATGTTGCTCCTGGAGTGATCTCACATTAGTTCTCTCAGATGATGCACTCCAAATGTGTTATGGTTATCGTGGAGTATAAAAACTAGCCCTGTGGACTTGTTTTGCAGTGCTTGGGTAGGTTTGTGTGTTCAATTACAAGCCGAAAGAGAAATGACTGATTTGTTTTTCGAGGACAAAGCCTTTCTTTTCTCACATTTCCATTAGTTTGGCAGGGAAGGGGCGAAAAAAGGAACTGGTTTGCTGTCTTGGGGCTCAGCTTCAGACTGTTTTTTCTCTCTGAGCTTTTTCCATTTCCTATCTCTCACCACCTGGCCTTCCTTTGCTTTGCTAATGTTGCTGGATTCAGATCTGCTGTTGCATCCCAGTTGACCAGTTATTGGCCTCAGCCTTACCTTCTTTCCCCAGTTCTTCTGTCTTAGGCTAGCGTTCCCTCTGAGTGCTGACCCTGCAGACTGTCGTTGGTCTTGGCCTCTAGACAGCATAGGCTGTTCTCAGGATAGGTCCTGGGTCAAAGCATGGGGCCACCTCATGCTTACCTCCTCTTCCAGATTCTGGCAATATCCCATTATATCCCTCTTTCAGATGTAGACAGTCTGCAGGCCCCATGATTAGTTGGTGCTCTGGCAGTACGTTTAGAGGAGACTACATCTAGAGAGGTGGCATGGCTTCTTGTTCAGTGATTTATGAGAATCTTGTATGTAGTCTCACATTTTGCCTCTTCCACTTGGTCTGCAACCTGACTCACTCCTTTTCTGTCCCCCAGTATACCAGCCTCTGGGACTTGCTTGCTGGTGTCTGTTGGCCAGCCTGCCTTCCACCCCTGGCTCCTTATCTGCTGGTTTCTGATCTTCTTCAAGTCCCAGACTGCTTTTAGGCCTTAATCTGCCTCCCTTTTGTAATCCCTTTGGAGGCATCCCTTGGTTTTTTACTGTGTTCTTACTAATTCATCTGGAACACACAGGAAACAGAGTAACCACTGAAATGAAACCGTTCAAAGGCTTACCAAAGGCAAGAGAACTAACAGTCCCTGTTAAGGGAGTACTCTTCCCTCACCTTGAGACTCTGGAACTGGCTGGAGGCTGGCTAGAACCCTGATTTGGGGTTATGTGGCAAATGAAAAGAATTTGGGGACTCATGGCTCCTTTAGAGCCAAACTATCTAGTCCAGGCTCCATCATTACATGAAGAAACTAGACACCCATGGTCCTGCAGTTAGTAAATTAAAAAGTCAAGAGTAGAATCTAGGTCTCTCTGTGACTGTCATTTCTGTTATCCCATGGTCTTTGTATAGAAATCAGGTCCTCTTTTCCTAACCCACATGACCTCTTCTTTGACCTCTTGGGTTCATTCTTTCTCTAAGCAGTTCTTCTGATGTAGTTCACCCTTCATCTTTGGAATCCTGCTATGCCCTTATTTCCATAAGTTCTAGATTTTTCTAGGAAGTGGAAGGAGAAGAGGGAATAGGTTAGTGCATTTTCTGGAAGAAACGTCTATAAAGTTGTGTTTATACTGGAGAAGTGATTAAGATTCACCCCCTATAATCAGAAGGGACACCTGAAGGATCTGGATTAAGAAGTCAGAAATTTTGAAGCTTGTGAATATCTAATAGAGGTTATTTATGCTCAGTGTAAGCTCATATTCTGACTTCTTTATACCTGTCTTAGGCTTTGAATTTCAAGGATAATGCAGAGTCATGAAACTTCTTTGGAGTATTTCTTGACCAAATTATCTTTTATTTTACTGGCAGCTTTTATTGAAGTTTAAACTAAAAAGAAATCTTAAAATACATACCAGCACATACATACCAGCACTGCTCTATGTTAAGCTAAATATCAAAGTATAAATACACCAAGACAATTTCCTGGGTATAGATCTACAATTTAAAAGGAGCCTTTTTCCTAATTTTTGATTACTTGTTTGAAAAGATACTTGGGAGTGTTGCCAAGTAGTTTCTTTTAGATAACTATTATCTTAAGCCTGTCCCACATACTATTCGGGTAAGGCCAAGCCACAAATCACGGTGTGATTTCTGCTTTACATCCTTGCTTTTGATGTAATTGAAATGATTTCCCACTTGTTTTAGAATGGGAAGCCTGGAATCAGTCTCTTGAGGGCAAATATCTTAATGAATTCATAGCCCTGCTTTCCCAAGGATGTACCTAACCTCATTAAAAACCCAGATTAAAATGTTTAAGTGAAGCCCATGCAAGGGTATATACCAGCATGTGCATTTTTTCACACCCTGAGTTATTCTCACTCTGTTCTCTTCCTCTTATTTTAGCTTTCTTTTCCTCCCATGTGATAGGCATTGTTGTATTTCCAGTGTCTCCCTTCAGCCTTGCCTTCCGATAGCACCTTGAGTTATCTCCTGGCTCAGTGCACGGAGTGGGCCACTCAGACCTTGATTTCCTGAACCACACTCCCCTCTTTGTCAGAAACTATTTGTACACCTGTCTTAAGGGATTGGATGGTTTGAAAATGGAAAGATGCTTTACCTCTTTTCCCTCTTAAAAGCCCTTAGGCCACTGGAATTAAAAAAAAAAAAAAGTTAAAAAAAAGTCCCAATTACTAAACTTGACTGCATGTATATATTCTTCAATGCTTACTGCACTCCTATCTACATATACTTGTCTTACTTTTAAATTGGGGTGGGGAGAATGAACTCCTAAGGAAATGAGTGTATAAGAAAAGATACAGGCATCCCAGCCTGTTTGAAGTGGCAGCAAGGTCTTGCGTGGCAAGCGTGCTCCTTACTCTCACCACAGTGACTCCTCAGACGGAATGTGTGCTTCTCAGTGATTCACTGGTGTTCAGTTCGAATGAGAGTACCTAATAGCTTTCCTGGAGCCTTGGTGGCCTGTGGTACTTCATTAAATTATCTCACTGAGCACATTCACCTGGTCCTAGAATTCAGCAAATGGGAGAGTGTTTCCTTATGTGCAGGCAGCACCAGTGGGGGTCAGATCTTTGCTGAGCAGTCAGTATACGTAAAAGGAGGTCAGGCCTCACAATTTCTTTTCTTATCAGTGCAACCTGGTGATAGAAAGCAAGTGTCCCAGTGGTGACTATAAATTTAGAAGCACATATTTAATCTCAGTGTCCTCAGAAGAAGAGAAACTTTTTTTATCATCTTCCCCAGACCAGGTAGCCAAGAAGATCTCAGATAGGGACCCTGACCCCATGTAGAAATTATGGTCTGTTGGAGCACAGTTCACTCAGATTTGCATACACTATCTTCCCCAGCAAACCTGCAAGATCCAAACACTTAGAAAATGTTACTCCGATAGCCTTTTGGTTCAGTATTCTGTTAAAAGAGAGAGAGGGTAACTGAATCCTCTGTACCTAATTTAGCAAAGCGAATATAGATAAATATATTTGCTTAAAACTATGGGCAGCATTTTCTTTTTCCCATGAGTACTTTGAAAACTCTAAATCAGTTCTCCATTCAGATGGGTCAGACATTGAGAAACATTTCTTTCCAAGAGCCATGTCGATGTCTTATGTCTTTGTGTGTAACTATATATGATCTGTTCTATTTCAGCCATATTTTCAGAAGACAAAAACACCACAGAGCCTGCTCATAAGGCTAAAAATGCGCTATCCATTCCCAACACTCCAGAGCCAGCAACAATGCAAGAACCCTTGGTGGGCAGCCAAAAGAGAAAAGCAAGGAAAACCAAGATCACTCACCTTGTCAGGACAGCAGATGGCCGGGTATCACCAGCAGGAGGTACTTTGGGTAAGAAGAGGGAGCTTTAGATGAGAGAGAACCAGAGTAAGGTGGTGACTGTCCCGATCACATTGGACAACAAATGACTATAAGCCAGCTGTGTGTCCTCACTGAAAAGTGGGTCTGTTTTGTGGGTTTGGCCACAGAAACATTTTATTTCTTTGGATCTCCTCAAGAACTAGTTTTCTACAGGCTCCCACGTGTATAAAATGTATACGTGTTAAAATCATAGCTTTTTTTCCAAGAGCATTTTTAGAAAGGATAGGTAATTTTTAGGACTGTGTGTTTCTCCTTCTCTTTCTCAGCATGCACAAAAGCAGTCTTCATTAAGTAAATTCCCGGAGTTCTAGACCTCTAAAAATACTAGATGAATCAGTGTTTTTTCACGGTTCACTCTTCAAGTCACTACAAACCGTATTATTGAGTATTTAAAACCCGTGGATTAAGGAACCTTAGAAAGTGTCCAGCACTTTCTCATAAGTTGGTTCTCTCCACTGAGGGAGACTGAGACTGCTTCTGGATTTCTTTAGTTCTCTGGGCTGATCTTTAACCAAATTTTAACTTACAGTGAATTTCTCCATTTTCAGTCACGGCCTATAATCTGTTTGCTGTTTCCAGAGGCTTCTGTCGCTGCAGAATTGCCCAAGGGGCCCAAGTTAAGGAGTGGGGTCAGAGAGTGACACTGAGCATCCCCCTCAGATCTAGGGATGCTCCCATCAACTAAGCATAAGTGATCTTAGCTATGGTTGCCCTTCTACCTTTTGGCACCCCCAGCATCTCAATCCCTCAGCTTTGAAGTGTCCCTTCCCCTGCCCTAATCCAGTTTCCAGAAAAAGGTCACAGGTCCATAATGACTTCTATAAATAAGAGTGAAAGACAAACTGAGAAACAGTCTCAACTATAGAGAATAAACGAGCTGATGGTTATCGGAGGGGAGGTGGGTGAGGGGACAAGTTACATAAGTGACAGGTATTAGAGAACACACTTATAGTGCAGAAATAATAAAATAAAAACGACATTTAAATGAGTGTTTTGAGTGTAGTATTTATAAATACCTGATTTAGGTTAATCTAATTGCAAATAAAGACTCATTGCTGAGATAGAATAGGATGACAATTAGTGAATTCTGTGCACATTTTGTGTTTAGTGTGTGTATATTGTTAGAACAATAAAGCATATTAAGTACCCCCATTTTACTCTGTTATATAAAAGATTAAGCTCAAAGAGGTAGGATTTCATTTTTTAATATGTTGACCTACTATGTAGAAGTAGGGTGAGGACGAGAATCTAGTTTTCCTGATATGTAGTCCAGCAGGCCCCTTCGCTCCTTCCCTTTTTACCCTGGGTTCTGATCTGTGATTTTGATTTCATAAATTGTTATGGCCTCATTTTCACTTATAGAAAGATTGAAAGATCTTAGAAATATTACCTTCATTTAGAAAAGCACATAGCACTCTCATGTTCTAATATATGACATTTATGGCCTTAATCAATTGCTTTCTATATTCAAAACGTTTTAAAAACCATGATAAAGATTTCTCCTCCCTCATAATGGCTACATAATAAAGAAAGTGTATATTTCCAACAGTATATTTTCTTAGCATTTTAGCACCTCTTTGTAAATACCTGAGGGCCCTTTGCCTTCCTTCCAGTAGGTCTTCAGAACAAGAATAACAACTTGGGGTCTCACTGGGATTGATCGATCTCGTTGGGATTAGTTTAGGCCATCCTGAATGTTGGTGTCACAGTAAACCAAAATCCAAGTTGCCGTAGCAGGGCAGCCTATGGCTTCATCAGAAATGTCTGCTCAGTTGGACTTTTAGGGGCCTTCTAGAGCATCCTTAGCAGAAGTCCCATCAGTTTTATTTTGGTCCAACCCTATTTTTTTCCCTCTTACTCTGAGACTGATCTGTTTGATCTTGGATAAGACACAGCTTCTCTTCCACTTAGTTTCAGGGTATAACACTGTCCATAGTTGCAATTGAGCTTGATAAAAGAGTTTTATTACCATGGGCGAGGAGAATCTGTAAAAGCCTTGCTATTCGGTGGATGACAGAAGTGAACAAAGAATATTAGCTCATTTCACATTGTCTGGCAGACTCCTCTGTGTCCCTTCTCTGGAGAGAACATAGTGATCCTCTTGCAATGAATTTCCCTTTCGTTACAGATGATAAACCAAAGGAACAACTGCAGAGGAGTCTCCCGAAAGTGACCGAGACAGGCTGCCATGATGAAGGCTCCCACAATCCCGAGGCCGCAGAGACGCGGAGCAGCACTCCGGAAATGCCAGCCGTGTCTGCGTTCTTCAGTCTCGCTGCGCTAGCCGAAGTGGCTGCCATGGAAAATGTGCACAGGTGAGGGGTGTGTGCCACCAGGATGTCAGGGTCCTGGTCAGCCTTACCCCCTTGTACGGAAGAGGGACAGGGAGAACAACATGGAAGCTGAGTCTTACTTTCTGATGCGATGTGTGGTATTTTTCACAGTGCATTGTGGTTCATGAGATTTGGTTTAAGAGCAAGTCACGTCCTAATTAGCAGTGTGGGAAAATACAGGAAAATAGCCATATATTGCATTTTGACTCTGTTATTCTGTGGCTATGCTTCATTTCCATAAGAGGCCTGAGAGAGCAAAGAAGCAGCATTATCTAATCATTAGTGTGAGCTTCAAGGTCAGGCCTCAGACCTGGGTTTGAGCCCTGCATCTATCATCTGCAGACTGCAGGGTCTTGAGCAAGATGGATCGTTCACCTCTCTGCCCTCCAGTTTTTCTTCTGTGAAATGGGTCTAGGTGGCTCTCATTTCCTAGAGGCATTCCATGGGGTCAGCTAATGCCCCAGCGTGGGCACATGGGACGTGCCCCCTCCAGGATGGTGCTGGTGGCAGTGGTCGTGCTACTGGAAGAAAACAGTGCTCGGGAAGAAGCGTCCTGTCATCTGATCCTAGAGGGCAGGAGGCCTGGATTTGTCTTTTGTCTGTTTGCTAAAGTCGTTTATTTCTGTCAGCCTCAGTTTCCTCATCTTCCAGTGAGCATGGCAGTATCCCCAAAGAATCCCAGAGTTGTAAAGATTCCATGGGATCATAGATCTGAAGGCCTTTTGAACTCAGGAAAGCCTCACAGAAAGTATATTAAGTTCTGAGTGTATGATTGGGTATTCTGCTATTTAATAGACCCCTGGGAAGGCAAAAAAGCCATTTGTAAATTTGGGTATTTCATACTTTTTGTTTTTGTTTTTGTTTTTCAGTGTTACAAGATTCCTTGTTTATGCCCCACACTTTTATTTGAGGTAGATTACCCACAGATGAGCTAACTTTCCCAGACTTTCAGTCTTCACTACGAGAGCTCTAGTTCTAGCACAACCTCCATACCGACCTGTTGGGCTTCACTCTCCTTTTCCACATCCATGTTTAGGAGGCCCTGACATAAGCTTTGTTTGCTTCTTGCTCTTTACCGGTAGTATCCAGTCCTAGAGCTTTTTCACAAATCGCCTCTAGATAGTTCCAAGAAGTCAAATTGCTTTTCACGTGTATACTGCAAATGCCTAATATCAAGTGAACGCTGACAGCCATTGTTAAAATCTGTTCACGGCTCTGAAGGAGGGAACACACAGACATGTAAAACTCAGGAGGTTTTACAGTCGACTACAGAGGACAGACTCCTCCGCATGCAAGAAGATGAACTATATGCCTGCATGTTCCTAAGTGCCCCATAAATTTTGGAAATAAGAGGCAATGTAAGAAGTCAGAGGGGATCATAATTCAGGGCTCAGAAAAGTCTATCACACAGCCCCCCCCCCCCCTTGCTGCTGCCAACATTCCCCTGTGAACACGACTGTGATCCGCCCTGGCTCTGCTAAGCAACCTCCCAGGACTGCCGGCTCGTGGTGGCAGGAAGCTTCAGCAGACCTTGCCTCTCTCATCTCCACCGCTCCATCCTCGCTACCCTGCCGCCTAGCTAAGCCAGGTTCTGCACTTTGCACAGCCTCCTCTGGTGCGAACTGCTGCCCCTCCTTCCATCTCTAGTCCTGCAGTCTTCTCTTGGTCTTCCTCCCAAAGTTTCTGCACTCTTTGTGCATATGCTCCCAGACCACCTGCCACACTGGGTTGTAATTATTCATCAATGCACCTGTCTCTTCCCGGTATATTTTGAAAGCACAGCACTGGTTTTAATCCTCCTATCCCCAGCTTCCTTAGCTCTTGGTACACCAGTGGATGAATGAGCAAATGGATGGGTAGATGAGTAAATGATGTGTTCATGAAGTGTGCCCGCCTAAGCTCACCAGCAGGCAGAGAGGAAACCGTGTGAGCAAAGGTTCTTGTCTTTAAAACCTCCCATTAGAGGAGCGCCTGCGTGGCTCAGTCATTAAGCAACTGCCTTCAGCTCAGGTCATGATCCCAGAGTCCTGGGATCGAGCCCCACATCAGGCTCCCTACTCTGCGGGAAGCCTTCTTCTCCCTCTCTCACTCCCCTTCTCCCTCTCTCACTCCCCTTGCTCGTGTTCCCTCTCTAGCTGTGTTTCTCTCCTTCAAGTAAATAAATAAAATTTTTAAAAAACAAAAAAAATCCTTCCCATTAGAAAGAACAGTACTGCATACTAGAATCTTACTATCAATTATACAAATGGTTAGTGTTCATAATTCTAGAAAAACAGATCCCCCTGAAGAATCTTAGTTGTAATTTTAGCCCTTACCTGTTTTTTAATTTTTATCATTTTTTTCTTTTTTTAATTTTTATTATGTTATGTTAGTCACCACACAGTACATCATTAGTTTTCGATGCAGTGTTCCATGATTCATTGTTTGCATGTAACACCCAGTGCTCCATGCAATACATGTCCCCCTTAATACCCATCATCAGGCTAACCCATCCCTCCATGCCTTTCCCCTCTGAAATTCTCAGTTTGTTTCCCAGAGTCCATAGTCTGTCATGGTTCATCTCCCCCTCTGATTTCCTCCCCTTCCCTTTTCCTTCCATCCCCTAATGTCCCCATGCTATTCCTTATGTTTCACATGTAAGTGAAGCCATATGATAACTGACTTTCTCTGCTTGACTTATTTCACTTGGCATAATTTCCTCCAGTCCCGTCCATGTTGATGCACAGGATGGGTATTCATCCTTTCTGATGGATGAGTAATATTCCATTGTGTGGATATGGAATATGTTCTGTATTCCACATCCAGAATACACCACATGTTCTGTATCCCTTCGTCTGGCAAAGGGCACCTCTAGCCCTTACAACTGTTAAAGCAGAGCTACCATATTGCCCTCTACCTGTAGGCTTTGTGTAATCTTACCTGGGCTACACAGCACTTAATGATTACTTAGGCATCACCCAGGTTCATACTTTAGAGGGTGATGAACAGAGTTAGGGAGGGTAGAAATGTGTTACCTGCATCTTTGTCATGAGACATTAACATGAAGTTCAGAAACCCAATATAGAGGGGCAGTTTTGCAAGATGCAGGAAATAGGAAGTTGGAATAAACCTTTGTTGAGAGCCCGTTTATTTACTAGAGGTTTCATAAGGGAAAGCTCATTAAATTTAGTCCTAAAATCAGCCCTGCCCCATGGGTCTTTCTGATCCCTTTTTAATGCTGTTGCAGACTATTAACTTGCAGAGAACACACAACCAAGCTGAGTTAAGCTTTGCACTAAGGTCTTTCAACTCCAGGGTCTTTTCCTTCACTCCAGCAAGCATGCTGCTGGAGCAAGCATCTGTCATGTCCGAGGGTGTCATGACCGTCTCGCTGCCCCCTCCACCGGGACCGGCCCCATCGGTTAGCTGGAGTCACCTCCAGCTCAGGTTCCTGCCTCCTTTGCTCTTTTCTTTGACTCCACTGGGCTCTCACCACAATTTCTGTCTGTCCCTGTTGCTCTTTTTTGTATACTGTACTTTTCCATCTTTTACTTTTCTTTTTCTTCTTATGTTTCCTTTTTCACTACTTATTACAATTTTCTTAGCTGTTTGTAATATTGTCACAGATTCAATCTAAAAGGTAAAAAAAAAAAACGCGTTTTAATTTCATTTTTCTTGAACAAAGAGTTGAACATACTGAACAGTTGGTGTTTACAGCATCCCACGTGAATGATGAACAGATTAATCCAGAGCTTTGATTATAACACAGGTTTTGTTTTTCTAAAATCCTAATATCTTAGACTAAGAGATTATTGGATTCTCAAATCCCCAAATATTGTAATTTATTTACACTGTTTGTATGTGTGTGCATCAAGAGAAAGAAACTTGGGTACAGTGATGAAAAAGATACAATTTGAATTTTTAAATAGTGCCTTTTGTTCTGCATAATCTGAAGAAGATACTGTTTTGCAAAGGTCAGGCCTCCAGGAGGCCCGGCTACTCCATCAGCGACTTCCAGCCTAGTGCCGTGCAGACCACTGCAGGCCAGAGCTGTGAGGGGATGGTATCTGGCCTTTGGCGGGCCTGTTGGAAAATGTCAGGGAGGTTCCCCATCCTATCATTTTAGAATGAGAAGCCCTATAGAAATTACCAAGAATTTGAAGGGTTTCCTTAAAACCATCAAGTAAATTTTTTCCTACACATTTACCAAAAGCTTGAATGAAAAATCAGCTCCGTCTGGTGTAGTTCCAATCCAAATGATGGGTATTGCTGTGAACTGTCTAGTCCTGTCTAGAGTTCTGTCTCCGCATGTGTTGATTTGGCCCAAGTCGCCTGGATTTTCTCATCTCTAATCAGTCACTGCTTGCCTTCTTCCCCTTTGCATGTGCTCTCCATGTGCCTGTGAGACTTTTCTTTCGTCTTTTCATTTCATTTATTTGTGTTAGAGTCACAGGCCCTCTGGTCTCAGAGGCCATTGCTTTGATTGGCCTTACATTTTAAATTGGATTTATTATTATATATCTTAGGAAATGAGCCTGGAGATGATCAATTAGGACAGGAGAGTTTTCCCCTTGGGCAGCTCGAGGAAGGGCATGGTTCATATTTTAATGTAAGTGGATCAAGAAGACTGTCATTTGAGAGCCACGGCCCTTGACTGAAAGTTTCACACTTCTTAAGGAGTGACCCCAAATCTGATGGCGCCTGAGGTCCTGCCTCTGAAAAGTGGAGCTGGTTGTTTGGAGGCAGCATATGTTGTTAAGTCATACGAGGGGAACCGAGATAAGAAAATTTCAAAAAAGAAGCAGCTCTAAGAACAAAAATGGCTTTAATTAAATAGCATAAGTAACATGTCAGCCTTAGGAATTAAACGATGTTGGAAAGCTCTTAAGCGGTCACTTACCAACTTCTCCTCTGTGTGATGACATATTCCAGTGGGTGACTTCTTTTGTCCTTCTTGTTTTGCAGAGGTCAGAGGTCACCTTCGCTCACCCATGATGGACAGCCAAAAGAAATGCCACAGGCTCCTGTACTTATTTCCTGCGCTGACCAGTGAAGCGCCCTTTAATTGTAAAACATTGTGCTTTACCTACTACCCTAGCCTTGTCTTTACCAAGGGATGCTAGTGAGTCCATGTGGTGGGAAATCCAGACTGCAAACAAGTGCCCATTGCCCTGCACGGCCCAGATTCACTTGAAGCGGAATTTAGCATCCTGGGCCAGGGTGTGTTCTTTTGGAACCCAGCGTCTTTGAGGGTGATGTTGTCTGTTTGATAAGGAACAGAAACAGAATGATCCTGGAACTTTGCTTTCTATTGAAGGCTTTTGACGGTAATAGGTGGTAAGTTGGTAAAAGGTCGCCTTGACTGTAGCTCGTCCAGCATCTCTTTTACCAACCAGAGAGTGTGAAACTAGTTTCGTATATTACCTAGTTATTCTTTCAAAACAAAAACAAAAAAAAACAAAACAAAACGAAAAAAAACAAAAACTGACGCACTGCACTAGTTATTACTAGATATTCTTAGTCTTTTTTGTACATGGAGATTTAAGTTCTAAGATGGTTTATATAATAGGTTATACCTACATTTATATTGTAGAATAATATTAAAAAGCCTGTTCCAGAGACTCCCAAGCAGCACGGGCAGGCAGATGTACCATTGTTAGCGGTGTATGTTCGGCCTTGTGGTCCATATATTCTGCACTTTTATATTTGCCACCAGAGTGGTAGTTTGCTGGCAAAAAAAGTAAAAAGGAGAGAGAAAGAAAGAGAAAAAGTTAGAACTCTTACAGGCTGAATTTTTTTCTTAGCCTTGAGTGACCAAGAAGAATTTGCTTGGGGCACATTGTAGTGGCTATTTTCCCAGCCAGGGGAAGAGTCCTGCAGATTACAGATTACTGGTGTTTTCTTGCCTTGAGGATTCTTTTATTTTTACACAGGGGTCTAAGTGACCAACGGATTGTTCATACAAACAAAAAAAGAAAAATATTATTCAGAAGTGACCTTAGTATTACTTCACTATTCTGAACACATTGAAGACACTCACTTCATGTGGACTGTGAGATACAGACCTTTTCCATCCATCCCAGACAGACTGGACGGTAGCAACTGCTATGCACAGCCCGATTGCCACTGCGGGGTTTTAGAGCCATTTTAAGTCCTGTGTTGTGAAGGAGGTATGGAATAAACGACGACGGAGGTATGCCTGACCAGGGTGGGAGTCTTAGTCATGGAGCCACCTGCAAGTTTGTTTCCTTTTTGTGTTCTGTTGCTTTTGAACCTAAAACCAACTGTACGTACGCCAGTGCCAAGCGGATTACCTGGTTTGTTAGAACACTCGACATATTGACTTAACCACCTGACATTCACAGTGTCTTGTTTCCTAGCAACACATGCAAAGTGATGAATCAGAATCTGTCAGAGGCTACCGATTTTACAGGGTATTTGTTCCATAGCACAAATGTATCCCCACTTTTGCATTGCAGCACAAACTACCAAATTTTAATTATTGGATTCCAGCAATAATTTGTATTGGTTTTCAAACTGGTGGAATTTTGATAGTGTTAGTTCAAGTTTGAAGCTTTTGAATTAGATCTCTACATGGTGACAGTTTACAAGGTTTTATCTAGCTTTCTTATTTATACTTGACTCAATTGTAATGATGATTTTTTTTCTAATCGTAATTTGATCTAATAGCCATACAAAAAAAATGACTCTATTAGTACCAACTAGGTTTAGCTTTTCATAGTTGTAGATATTACTTCAGTTTCGGTGCTGGAAGATATGTACAACATACTAACAGAATTGAAAAAGAATATAGGGATTTGTTTCGTTTGTTATTTTTCTTCAGAGCAGGTAAAGAGGGCAGCAGAGCATTGGAACGGTGTCCTCAAAATGCATAATCATTGGGGGCACAGAGAAAGAAGGACTTAGTAAACTAGGTTAGTCAGAGGTTAAAGCTTAACCCCATTCCCATAGAAATAAATCAGGTGAGCAGCCCCAGATTTTAGCGTAACATTTTTACTATGATGCTGTTTTATTAATATTTTCTAAACTTCAAAACACAAAGTGAATGTTTGAAAATTGCTGGGTCCCAGTGTTGGTGGCTGTTGGAGTTTTTGGACCACTTGCTAGCAGTGATTTAAAAATTATAATTAGCTAAAAATCCAAAAAAAAAAAAAACCCAACAACAGAAATTGTTTGGTGCAGAACATGCCCCTTGACAATGGTACTAACTTGTTATTCTTTAGAACACGTTAGAATAGATCTATTTTTGCCAGAGCACCCTCCTTCAGTCCTCCAATGACATTTCACTAGATTTCCTTAAGAGATTGCTGTATATTCATGGGACCTTTTTTAAAAAGAAGCAAAACAAAAGATTACTTTTTTCTATGTGATTAATATCTTACTTGATCTGCTTTTCCTAAACCTCAGTGGCTTTTCCCTTAGGCAGGGGTGGGGTGGGAGGGCGATCTACTGGATATGACTGTTTTCAGATACTTTTAAAAAAAAAAAAAAAAAACCTTTTTGTAGAAATGCTTAATTTTTAAGCGGTTAGGCACTGAGAGTAGCAGAAATCCTGCAAAGCTTTATAGTCCTTTAGACACTCGCCTTGTTGTTTCTCTGAGTGAAGTCTTGATTTCAATAATAATGCTTTTCGCATGCCCTGAATCTGCTGGAGAGGGGTGTTGGTATTTTCAGGTAACAACACTTGTTAGCACAAAGATTTCAGACTGACCTGTAGTGCCCCCACCCATCTATCATTTTCGTTTCCCTTCTCTCATTTTATATTTTGGAAAATCATATCGCTGTGGCGTGTACCTTCATCTGCCAGCAAACACCATCGACACTAACATTTGTCCCACACGCATCCTCAAGAGAAAAAGTTGTTGCACCTTATGTATATCTCAAGCAAACCAAAATATGATGCTTTTCTGCTTTGTTTTATTCTAAATTGTTGTATCATATCTTTCTGAAAAACCATTCTGAATCTAGTTGAAATTATCGATATTTATGCTTTTAACCTTAATTTCTGGATTCAAACCTGTATATAAATCTTTTGAAAGAAATTGTCCTAGCCCTTCTCTGTGATGCCGAAGTGGGTGTTTTCGTCTCAGATGGAGACGCAGTACTGTTCCAGTTTTCTTAAGCCTTTTATTTATTTAGTTATTCTGGGTATTTTCCTATGTAATTTTGAAGTGTGTAGAGTATATTATAGTAACTGAAGCTGCAGCTCTATGAAGCTGAGTGAAAGAAAAAAAAATACTATAAGACATCCTTCTTAAGTTTTTATTTGTTTGGATAACTATAATGAGATCAGGAAAAGGAAAAATGTCCCAAAACCACATTGATGATATAGGTTCTTATCCCCAAATTAGGTTAGTTCCCAGATTTTAGATCAAAATGTAATTCATCAAAGCCCTTTATAAGGATAAATCATACTGTTGTCAATCTGATAGTCTTCCCCCCCGCCCCCATACCAGAATTGTGTTCACTGAATTCTGTCGGATGAGCTCTCCACCAATGCCAGCCCAAAGTCGTGCGGAAATCATTCCCACATTATCACTGATTTAGTCTAGTTCCGGCCATTAAACTGCTGGGGGCGGGGGGGGGGGGGGGT
>PITA01010731.1:0-49146 GCA_004023965.1 Spilogale gracilis | reverse complement strand
ATAAATTGATACAGAACCACGAGTAAGCCGGAAACTGAATGACCTGTTTGGCTTCTATGGTGCGGGGGTGGGGGGTGGGAAGGAGGGTATCTGGAAACTCTTGTCCAAGTTTGGTATTTGGCATTAATGTGAAGCAATTGGGACCGTTCTGCCTGCTGAACTACTGTAAGCATCCCAAGCATTCTGGAGACCGTTGACCTGTGTCCACACGGTGGAGGGAAGCACCGCCTCCTCGCTGGGAAGAAGAAAGGAAGTCCTATAAGGCCTGGAACTGCCCCTTTGTAAAGGGAGAGTCGGGGTGTCCACGATGCTGTTGAGGAGACTCGCCTTTGATGCACTGCTCCCTAGAGCCCTCACATGAGGCCAACCCTATGGGCTACCTCGGCTTTAGAAGTTCCTTTCAGTAAGTCCTGTTTACAAGCTTTGTCCTTTCTTGCTCCTTCCTTCAGTGCCACTATTTCCCACTGCAGTGTTGTGACTCCCCAGACCGCCTCCTCCAGAGAGAACAATGTATTGTTGAAAATGGGCAGTAGAAGCAAATGTTCCTACATCTGACCTATAAAGTATTCAGAGCGACTGCTAGATGGAAATTAAATTTTAGCTTTCCCTACATAGGACCTTGTTTTGCACCTTACAAAGAGTGTACTAATTGTTAATTAGCTGTTGCTTTTATTTATACAAGCATTCCCAAAGAACTAGATTTGGATTTTGATTTTATTTGAGTTTTGGGATTTTTTTTTTTTAATTATCTTGTTTAGGTTGACTAACATCACACTTATAATAAGAAACAGTTGTTCAGTTTATCTTGCCAGATATGTCTGGTGAAGTATTCAGGGTTTGATGGACTGCTTTGCTTTAGTATGAAAGTGATAGCTAAGTTTATTATAGTCCATATTAAATCACTTGTCCTTTTCACTGGGGACATTATTTTCTTTACATCTCAGATGAAAGAAATGACAAAATAGTGAATAACGCGACGAATCTCTTTGACTCCCCTGATACACCTCCATCTGTCTGTTCTATGCTTTCCTTAAAAAAATGGAAGTATACATTTTCTTCACACCCAAAAGAGAATTTCCTCTCCTGGCCAAATTTTATTTGTGGTGGTAGGATTTATGCTAACAAATTGATAGAGGAAACCTGGTATTAAGTTCTGTGGCCACTGTTTCCTTGTTGCAGTCCATAGTCAAAATTGATCCTGCCCAAATTGATATTCGTGCACAGAACTAGTCATCGTGAGAATTACTACTCCTTCCAAAGATCGCCCGACACCTTGGGCCAGAACCGGTTACCGAGTAACAAGTACCTAATTCCATGCCTCCAAACCCTCCCTCCCGCACCGCAAATCATACCTCACAGGCTCTAACCTGAATCACAAAGGCACGTGGGTTTCGAGAACTAACACTGCTGTCCCTTTGCAGCCCCCCGGGGGCTGGCTCGTGTTCCCTTAGTGCCTCGGCTGTGAGAGCAGCAGAACTCGGGGTGGGGCGGGTTTGTGACCCGGAGCTCAGCACATGCTCAGCAACCTTCTTATTTCCTTCGCACTAAACAAGTCTCTTGCTCTCAGGAATTTGTCCAAAAAAAGAAAAAAAAACCACCTGAGATTCCATGTACCAGATTATGAACTTTTCTCATAGGTTTGAATTGCTTACTTACATGTCATCAATTAACCATAGCTTCATTTGACCACCGGGTCTTAAGTCTGTTGACAGTTTCAGCATGACTGAATCGCTCATTTTTTTGCTTTCAGAAACTGGCTTGGTTCTCTTTAGAGTTGGTGTAAACATGCCATGTAATAAATGATTTCCACTTAATGGTACAACAGAATTATTGCTTTCTTAGATGTATGTGTAGTAAAAGTCAATATACACATTTATATAATTTCTTTCTTCGAAATCTTATACTTAATTTGATATTTCTAAAAATTGCACATGTAAGTCATGTGTATAACATGCTAAAGTACTTTAACTGTGATCTTA
Source organism: Spilogale gracilis (assembly GCA_004023965.1). Lineage (NCBI taxonomy): Eukaryota > Metazoa > Chordata > Mammalia > Carnivora > Mephitidae > Spilogale > Spilogale gracilis. Next base: position 47,167 of record PITA01010731.1, on the reverse strand, counting down.
AAACTGAATAAAAATATTTAATAAAAATTTGAAATATTTTAAAGAGATTATTCAAATATATTTCTTTACATCTACCCTCCTGGCCAGAGAGTCAGTGCCTTCAGTAGATCCTATCTACTAAAAACAGTAGGGAAAATACTTTAACAAAAGATACTTCACCTATTTCAGAATGTCAAATGCTGGTCTTCCCCAAACTGTTTGCCTGGTACTCCCCATGTTTGAGCAGCCTGGGTTGCTTTTCCCTGTTGGATGGAGTAGAAATCAGCCTGACAGAACAAGGAAGATAGGCTTCATTCTCCTACTTTCAAGGAGAGCGTCCTGGCAAAAATGTAACCATTCAGAACATACCAAATTTCCCCAAACTATAATCCAAACTATGGAAACTATAACTTGGAGTATAAATTCAGAGTTCAATTTTGCTGAATGCAACGTCCTGAACCTTAGAACCTTGGGTATGTTCTTTCAATCTTTCACACACACACACACACACAGTTAAATACAGAGTATAATGATAGCACAGGCTTTGCATTCAGACAGGCTTGCATCAGAGTCTGGTTCCAGCATGTATTATTGCTTTTTCAACCTCCCTGAACTTCACTTACTAAATGCTGGTGGTGCTAATGCCTTCTGACACTTATGTTAGGATGAAAAGGAGACACATATGAAAATGTTGGCATAGGGCCTGTAAGGGAAATGTCCATTCAGTGATAATTGTTGATTTTCTCATTTTTATTCCAGCTCGAAGGTTGATATGTTTAAGTATATTCAAGAGAGACCCCTAAGTATAACTAGCTCCCTCTTTCAAATAAACCTGTAAGGGCCTGATGCATTAGGAGGAAGCTGTCAGGAGATACAATGGTGTAGAAAATGCAGAACACATTAAAGTTCCCGGTTCCCAGAGGTGACTCACACTTGTATATGTAGCGCTATAGGATTTTTTCATAAGGTTAGTCTGCCTGGTGAATTAATTACATTTTGAATTCTGAGCACAGTTTCTTGAATTACTGAAAATAAAATGTCCACACCAAGGAATGTGAATTCTACTGGGGTAAAAGATGACGGGTTGTACGGATGTGTGGTTTGGTGGGTCTGCGTGGATTCTACAGTGCATCCGTCCTTTGGGGTAGAACATAAAGTCTCTTGCAAGGAAAAGTAAAGTGATTATCAATAAGTGAGCTAAAACGAAAAGCGCCAACTCCATTCTTTACATACTGAAAACAAAATTATTAAGCATAATTTTTCAGAAACCTTTTCACCTTTTGTGAAAGGATGGAAATTTTCAAATACATGCAAAAGTAAGAGGCTAGCAGCATATTGAATTCCCTGGACCAGTTCCAACAAATACTGTTTTCTCAATTCCAGTTTCATATGTATTTCATCCATTTTCCTTCATTTCACCTTCCAACCCTAACTCCACATATCCCAGAAGTGTGATTTTATGTATAAATACTTTAGATACAGCCTTTAAAAGCAAATATTTTGATATGCGCAAGTTTTCTTTTTTTAATGTATCGCCCCCTCACCATTCCAAAAATATGTTTGCTTCCTGCCCAAAGCAAAAGGAATCTGTGAGCCATGAGAAGAGTTGTGCTGGAGTGAAGATTATTAGGAATTGGGTTACACTGTTCACCTTACAGATCTCTATATTTACCTTTTTCCAAAGAGATCATCAGAGAGACCCTTTTCTTGGCATGTCTAAATGGTTTATTTTTGGTCTTGCTTCCTGTGATCTTTTTTTTTCCAGACAATGTCTAAAAAGGCCCAAGGGCTAAAAATTCTGTAATTTTATGTAAAATTTTCAGGAACTTGTATGTCCTCTGCACTTTTCCCTCCAATCCTATTCCCACTTAGGTTTTCCTCTCCCAGACTCTCGAGAGTGATGTTGGTGCTAGGGGAGCAGTAGAGCAAAAATTTTAGGTGAGCTCTGGAAGGCAAGTGGTCAAAAATTAAAGAAACCCAAAATCCTGGGTCAACAGACCAGAAATTAAAGCGTAAAATGAAACCCCTCCTAGAAGAGATAAAATGATAATTCCTACTTTAAGTCTCACCCTAGGGAGTTTTACAAAAGGTCATTTTTTTCTCAAGGTTGTGTATTGCAGAGTCAGAAAAGAAATATGTGAGGATTGAAACTTTCTTGAGAATCATGGAGGTTGAAAGGGGACTAGAGAAAGTTCATATGAATAGATCTTTCAAGTTCAATGTCTAAAAGTCAAAGTGGTTTTAAAGCCAGCATGAAAAGATTTCCAAGAAACACACTCAAGTATAATGACTACGTTTTCCTGATCTTTTCTACTATTTGGCATCATACCGGTGGTAATGTATGAAATGCAAATTGAATAGATACTACTATTCATATCTTCCAGAAACAAGAAAGTATTGAAAAGATACAGAAACAGTAGAAATATACTCAGTAGATACAAAAATAGGTAATTTGCCATCTAATTTGAAGCATTTGTTTGCAATACACTTAATAGGATAGCAGTATTGATAACAATTTAAAATTATTTTTCCTCCAAGATAAATAATCCTTGAGATAAATAGTGGAGAAATTCAGAGGGCATTTTGGAATTTAAATTTTCTCTTCCATACTGTATCTTAGTTTAGATCGTTGTAACTATTAGGAATAAAAGAACAATATTCTACATAACTCCTCGAAAATCGAAACCCTTCTACAAATAAAATATGAGGTATTTAACACACTGATGCTAGCCAACATTAAAACAGTTACTGTGTATCAATCAAAATCAAAACTGTATTTTTAGAATAAAATTGCTTAAGAACAGTGCTCTGTTCCACTTCCCTGTTCAAAGCCCATGAAAATTATTTCAGCTCACTTGCTTTGACTCCAGAAGAGCTCTCTGTTATCCACACCTCATGTCCATTAAATTGTTTATGTCCTGCTCCTATAACAATCTAACCCTTCAGCAGAGCTGCAGTGAATGGCTGCTCTCCGATACAGGCTAAGTCGCAACAAGACCGTCTTCTGCAATGTGGATTCTAGCGGGGGGTGTGGATAGCCTAGTGGGGGTTAGACATCTGCATCATTCTGTAATTGAAATGCAGTACAGACAGGGTTGGGCATAAATATCAAAGCAACATATAAACTCATGAGAAACTTCAGGGAAAAAATGGGAATGTGTTACTGTTCTACTTTGAAATTTTTATTTTCTTAAAGCCCAGTTTCACAGAAGAGATCTTGGCACAAATTCGCTGCTTAGACAAGGCCACAGATCTCGGAGAATGACAGGAATGAGATAACAGTGTTTGGGGGAAGATCCATGATGCGGCGTGTTTCCTTTAGGAGTGTGCTGGGGCACGAACATCCCAGCTGTGCTGACTCCGGGACCCCTTTGCCATGAGACAGCAGATCAACTCAGCCTTGGCACAGCCTAGGATTATTTGAAATGGTAAGGTCAAGCTGCACGGTTTAAGCATGTGGCTTGAGGAGTTGGAGGGGATTCTGATAGCCGGAGAGTGTGATTCTCTGACTTCCTTTTCCTTCTCCCTTGACTATCGCCTTTCCTCAACCTTAGTCCCAGGTCCCGCGTATCACTGAGACGAGAATTTTCCAGTTGCTGCATTTTTCTTCAGCAATGGTGCACCGCCCTGCTTTTGCACCCTTCACACTCAAAAGTCGTATTAGGTGTCTCTCTCTTCTCCTCTGAGAGTATTTAAGGATTTCATGACTGGGTGAATGACTCAAAACTCCTCCGAGAGGATTCCTGGAACAAGAAAGAACTGCTGTGAAAGATTTTAGTTTTTGATGTGTTGCCACTATTTCAATTGGGGTCTGAATCGTGCATGTGAGATTTCGTTTGCTAATCCTCAGTCATTACAAAGGACTTCACTGGGGCGCCTGGGTGGCTCAGTCAGTGAAGCATCGTCCTTAACTTAGGTCATGATCCTGGGGTCCTGGGATTTGCCCTGAGGTGACCTTCCTGCTCAATGGGGAGTCTACTCTCTCTCTCTCTGCCCCCTCCCGCCAGCTCATGCTCTCTCTCTCTCTCTGTCTCATATAAAATCTTAAAAAATAAAAAGAAGTTTATTACAAGAAGTACCTATTCTTATCTAGGATTTCAGGATTACTTCCCCTTTGGGAATACTTGGCTGAAGGCGGTAGATCTACTTTTTAAACTAAATATTCATCTCAGGCCAAATCAACCCCCGTCCCCTTTTTAGGGATTGATAGTTAAAGGAATTCTTTCCACTCTGAAAGTATCTGCTTTAAAAAGCAAGATGATCTCTCTCAGGTCTGCAAACTCCACTGTAATTTATGCATGAATTCAGAAAAGTTTTGGAAATTTCAAGAGTTTAATTTGGAGTTCATCAGGCATCTGTCTGTGGCCCCCTGAAGACTGTCAATGAGGTATGTTGTGCCAAAAGGCTTCACTGGCCTTCCTCTCCCTGCTTCCCCAAGATCTGACTGTACATGAGTGAGTTACTACTGGGCAACGTTTCTTAAGGACCTAGTTGTGCTGAGGACCTGGCTGAAGCCGCAGGAACGATGACCGTCTTCACCTGCACAAGCCCACCCGATAGGGCGCCCGAAACATGAAGGGGAATGCAGAGGGTCCACTGTTAAGCATACCACCATCCTCCCTAGGACACAGTTCAAACTAGGATCAGACCAACATCTTTTCTTTTATATATGAACATTTATCCATGTGAATTACTTTTTTTGGGTTCCTCTTTCACTGCTACCCACACATCCAATATTCCATATGCCTTCTTTTAAGAAACAAATGGTTTTCTGGTCCGGGTGTGCACTTTTCTCTTCTGAGTTGCCTTTGGGTGACATTCTAGCCTGCCGCCACCACCACCTGCTCCTCAGCCCAAGATCTATTTTGGATAGAATCTGTCCTAGCGTTTGAGCCTACTGCAGAGAGCGACATCAGTAATTGGTAGCACAAGTGAACAGAGTCATAAATTAGCTGATGAATACTATTTCCCGGGGAAGAGCAGGCTTTCGCTAGCAGTCAAAGATGAGGCAGAGCCAAGCCAGTGGCAAGACGGCACAGCGGGCAGGACCCTGGAAGACACCTCAGTCGTGGGGCAGGGAACGGTTTCCCCCCACGGATCTCCTTTCCCTGCTGAGGAGTGTCGGCTGCCGGGACAATCCTCCAACTCTTGGAAAGGAGATGGGGTTTGCGAGACTCACCTGCTACAGATTAGCAACATGATTCACACTTCCTGGTCCCTTTGTTTCCCAGTCCATTTCATATTAAGGTTAAAAACTTTGGAACTTGAACTTTAACCTCCTATTAGCTTGAGACCTTTACCTTCAGAATGACTATACACGTTCATGGTTCTCAGTTTGAAAATCAGGCAGAAGAGTGATCCATTTCATGTGTTGAAATGTCTTGTCCTCTTCCTGGCCAGACTGAGAATCAAATTGACAGCACACCGATTAACAGGAGAAAATCAAATTTAATAGCGTACATATGGGGAATCTACATAGAGATGGAAATATCCGAAGACAAGTGAAGTATGGTCTAGATGTCATCCTGAACTAAAGCAGGGAGGCATCTGGGACTTCAGGGGAAAAGAAAGCAAGTCACGGGAAGCTGAAAAAGAACAAATGCTTGGTAAACACATACTTGGTGGGCCACTCAGAAACAATGGGACTCAGAGGACTTGGATGGAAGAGGCCTTGCAGATTCCTCCTCATTTATCACACCTCGTTTGTATCACAACCTAGGTACCTACGGCGATAGCACTCTTCCTGGAGCAGGTCCTCTATCAAAATTCTCTTTAGGCATTTGTGGGGGAGTTAAGGAGCTTTTCCTAAATCTTCTGGGTTTTGATGGCCTTTTTTTTATTGCCTTTTTAAAAAATAGATTTGTTTTTTAGGGAGAGAGCGTGCATGCACAGCAGTGTGGGTGGGGGAGGGGGAGGGGCAGAAGGAAAGGGAGGGAGAGAATCTCAGGCAGATTCCCTGCTGAGCACAGAGTCTCACTCGCCCTCGGGGCGCCATCAAATGAATCTGAGATCATGACCTGAGCTGAAATCAAGAGGCAGACTCTTAGCCACCTGATCCTTCCCAGGTGCCCCATGGATTGCTTTTTAACTCAAAATAATCTTCATGCCATCATGGCCCAACCTGGGGTGGCCTGCCCTTGCCTCCAGCACATGTAAACAAGATCTTCCTGTGGCCCCGGGACACAAAATAAAAGTTAACGGGGTCTTCTCCACCTCCCCTCTTTACCTGTGTTTAAAAATAAAGCTAGTATTTTTATGGTGCTTATGAGGCACTTATGCCCAACTTGTTTAAATAGAATTATGTGTGCTTCACATTCACGACACAGCCTGATCCACATTCACCAGTTTCGAAAGTACAAATGTCCCCCCTTGCCCAGGAGCTGCTGGTTTCATGGAGCAATCTGCAACGAATGTGGTATAAACCTAATTATGTTCATTTCTATGGGGCCATTTTTTCCTTGACATCCATACCAGGTAAGTGGAACATAGTGTATAAGCCATCAGTTTATAAATCAGCTCCTGTAACCTCCCTGCACTTCCTAACCCCAAGTTGGGGACCTACTTCTCACGTACTGTCGGAGACAGAATGTCTGGCTCCTTCCCAGATCAATAGGCACACCACCTCCCCCAGCAAGGCCTCCAGGGAACCCGAGAGAGCACAGAGCCACCAGACGGCCCGAGTTCATTTGCACTTTCCACTTGACTATGCTTATCAGCCAAAGAATATTCTCCTGAGATGGATGAGATCGGGTCTATTTCAAATGACTTCAAAAGGACAATGCTGTCATCGCCTACTTGAGGAAATTGCCGGCTGTACAGAGACGAAGGGAAGTGACTTTCTGAAATGCGATAGTGAAGCATGATTATAAGATGAAAAGCAATTTAAATGTATTACTGGACAAAAAGCATTAGCCCAATGAACATAAATAACCTTATGGAGGAAGGGCACCTGTTTCCGGATAACTTCTCTTTAGTTTCAGGGAAATTTCTCTCTTAGTGGCAGGTCCTTGAGTGTCATTAAGGGGGTTTACAACTGAAACATGTTATCAAGGAGTCACATTTTTCCACTTGTGTAAACAACTCCATTGAAATTACTGTGACTTTTTTTTTCCAGACAGGGGAGCCACGGACAACTGATACAACTAGAACCAGACAGTTTTGCTTTCTGAAAGAAGGGTGGTCAACTCCTGATTATTCCTCTCTGGGATTATCCTCACAGTTACTGCCAAATTCCTGTAGACACCACCCATACCATTACCCACACCATTAAATTCTTTGTATTGTTAATGCTGGCCCTATTGAAACCGATTCAGGAAGAACTGGAAGAAAGGGGACTTCAAATCTCTAGGTTCTGGAAAGATGAGAAGCTCAGAGGACGCAGAATGGCCTTAGGCTGAACCTGGGCCTCCGGGTGGGTAGAAGTGATGGGTCAATGAAGGATCCAACAGTACGCTGAAAGAGTTTATGGGGCTGCCTACTGTGCCCCTGAGTCCCCACGCCTGGTACCCTCCTCCCAGGAAGTTGAGACCATAGAGGAAGATGGCAGTCAGCTGTCCTAGCAAGTGTGTGCACCTCTGAGCCAACATGCAGCCCAGCAGTTCCCAAAGAGAGTGGGCTTCACATTGTTGTTCTAGTATTGCCTGTTACTCTTTGCTTGTTTGCCGAAAGAGGAGAGGGAGTCTCTAGGACAGCCACCCTGGATTCTGGGAGAAAACAAACGCAAAGACATTTTGAAATCTCTTATCTCAAAGTAGCTGTTCCCCAAGGGGAGCAAGACTATAGGTGCCCTAAGATGAAGGCTGAGAACTGGTAGAGAAGGATCCCCCACGTGAGGAATATGGGGTGAGGACTGCTAGATGCAGCACCTCTGAAACAAACAACCAGAAACAACCAGAAAACCCCACTGATGGGGCAGACCTTTTCCCCTATAAGACCTCACCTCTTTAATTCTGTATCTCTAATGCAGACTTTACAACACCTACTTCCTGGGGGCATTTTGTGGATGCAATGAAATACTACATTTGAACAAATTTTGTAAACTTTAAAGTGCAACTTACAAATGTAACCGTTAAAAAATTAGAATGCTTTAACAGAATAAGACAAGCCATAGACTGGGAGACAATATTTGCAAATACCTATTTGACAAAGGATGCCTATCCAAACTACACAAAAATCTCTTAGAACTTAGGTAGAAAATAACCCAATTAAAAAGACCTGACCGGACACATCAGGAAAGAAATATACAGATGGCAGATGAGCATATGATCAGATGATTACCGTCTTACATCCTTAGTGACTTGCAAATTAACACGAGGTACCACTATCTTCCTACTAGAGTGGCCCAAATCCCAACAATCCCAAATGCTGACAAGGATGTAGAGCAACTGAACTTTGATTCATTGCTCATAGGAATACAAAATGGTACCACCATTTGGAACAGTTTGTTGGATCCTTACGAAACTAAATGTAGGCTTACCATGTAATCCAACGATTGTCCCCCTAGGTATTTACCCAAATGAGTGGAGAACTTATGTCCATACAAAGAACTGCATGTGAATGTTCATAGAAATAAATAAATAAACGGCCCAAGTCGGAAGCGACCAAGATGCCCCCCAACTGGCCAAGGTATAAACAAACTGTGGCATAACCATACGATGAAATTAAAAAAAAAAAAAAAAGAATTAGCAAGACTGAAAAAGACATGGAAGAAGCTTAAATGCATATTGCTTAGGGAAAGAAGCCTGCTGGAAGAGGCTACAAATGGTATGATTCCAACTGATGACATTCTGGAAAAGGAAACTGTGGAGACAGTGAAAGGATGAGTGGTCAGGGGAGGGGAGAGTAGATAAAATGGGGGCATTTTTAGGTGTTGAAATCGCTCTGTATGATACTGTAATGGGTAATACATGGCATCATGCATTTGTCAAATGTGTACCACAAAAAGTGAGCTTTGATGCAAAAGATAAACTTTAGCGAATAACGCTGTGTCGGTATTGGCCCACTGCTCCAACAGGTGCACCGGCCGCCGCCAAGTGTGAAGGATAGAAGAACCTGAGGGGAAAGGTGGAGAGATGGGTTATGTGTGTATTCTCTGTGCCTTCTGCTCAGTTTTTTTTTTTTTTAAGATTTTATTTATTTATTTAAGAGAGAGAGGGAGCGCAAGCAGGGATAAAGGCAGAGGGAGAGGGAGAAGCAGACTCCCCACTGAACGGGGACTCAACTTGGTCTCAATCCCAGGACCCAGAGATCATGACCTGAGCCAAAGGCAGATGCTTTAACCAACTGAGCCACTCAGGCGCCCCTGCTCAGTTTTTCTACAAACCTGAAACTAGTATAAACAATAAAGTCTATTAATTAAACAAAAAAATCAGAAAGTCTCCTCCATGTGTCTATTTCACAAATATCACCAAAGAGGAGCAGTTTAGTGGCTGAAAATCCATGTTAATTTTCATGACATTCATGATCCCAGAGACCCGCGATCGAGCCCCACATCGGGCTCCCTGCCCAGCGGGAAGCCTGCTTCTCCCTCTCTCACTCCCCCTGCTTGTGCTCCCTCTCTGGCTGCGTTTCTCTCTGTCAAATAATTTTCACGGCATTATTATTTTTAATGAAGTAGGTAAACTATATGGGGGGAAAAGGGTTTTTTTTCATAATTTTCTTCCTTTGGGGCTCAGTAAAATGAGGGTTTCTTTTTTTACCTATCTTGGATGGAAAAAATAAATTATTAATAAACTTCTCCTGAATTGGCCCATCTACAAAAAAGCCTGGGAAATTCTGTATCTAAGTGAAAATAGAAAACACTCTTCCGTAGGATAGCTCCCCTGTTTTACACAGGTGCCCCAGTGTGTTTCCATATATAAAAGAATAATTTTACAAGTGTAATCACCAGAAAGTCCTGATGCCTCTCGGAGGATGGGTGGTTATCTTGCCCTGTCTGACTAACCCACTCTCATACTTTCGTTGTGGAGAAATGACTCACCAGCCTTGCCACGATTATGACACCCATTTCTTATCAGGTTTGGAAGTAATATAACATTTATTAGGACCTGGAAAAAAAATCTGAGAAGCATGAATCTATTTTGAGAGGTGATAGACCTTTACTCTTCTCATGAATCTATTTATCCTTCCACTCAGCCAAGTATTTACTAAGCTTCTTGAAAACGGGGGCTTGAGCTGTATGTGGGAGATGGGGGGAAAGGCCTTATTTCTGCCTCAGCAAAAAAAAAAATCACAATCTGTTGGGACTTTCCTGAGACAAGACAAATTCTAAATCTGAGAATTAGAATATAAAATAATCCTTTTAATGCCTGAGGGGCACCATGGAGGGAGCCAGGAAAGCTTCCCGGAGGAGGGGACTTAGGAAGCCTATAATCAGATGAGCCATCTGACCTCTGTCTCTGATCGATGCACTCAGAAGCTGTATTGCAGACCCGGGAATAATTACCCTCTGTTTTGTTTCTGCAGGAAGCAGGAAGACTATGGCATGAGGAGAGAGAGGCACAGATGCATTTCTAAGGGAGCAGAAACATTACAAAACCTGATAATTTAATCCTACTTCTTCACTACATTTTGGGCTCTTTATAATGGTTCGGCTGGCAATGCTAAAGTCCCCATTACTTTTATTTAATTGGGTTTTCATAATAAAATTATGATTTTCAGCAGTACTAAATTAGAAATCGTCCTCACTTTGTGGATTTTTGTAGGAAAGGTATAGATTCTTTGCCTTTTCCCATCCCCGTCTTGTTCTTCCACATCGGCTGCCTGGACTTGAGTGCACCTGCTGGGGTGATGGAGGCCCAGACGCTCTTGCGCACGGGATTCGAGACCTGTTTGCACTACAGACTGGCCCGCACTTGAATGGCTGGCTCTATTCTGGGACACCTGGGTGACTCAGCAAGCTAAGCGGTTGCCTTCAGCTCTGGTCTTGATCCCAAGGTCCTGGGATCAAGTCCCACATCAGACTCGGCTCTCTGAGGAGTCACTTCCCTCTCTCCCTCTCCCTCTGCTGCTCCCCCTGCTTGTGCTCCCTTGCTCATGCTCTCTCTCTCAAATGAATAAATCAAATCTTTTTAAAAAAATGGCCTATTCTTAAAGCATCAACAAATTTGGGCTGCCAAAGTAACATTTAAAAAAATTAGTTGAGTTGCCTGGGTGGCTCAGTTGTTAAGTGTCTCCCTTCGGCTCAGGTCATGATCCCCGAGTCCCAGGATCGAGCCCCACATCGGGCTCCCGCTCGGCAGGAAGCCTGCTTCTCCCTCTCTCACTCCCCCTGCTTGTGTTCCTTCTCTTGCACTGTTTTTTTCTGTCAAATAAATAAAATCTTTAAAAAAAAATTAGCAAAATGCTAAGTTGACACCCGCTATTATATTCCTGGGGTCCCAGCAGAAAATAGATGGCACAATGGAGTTGGGCAAATTTGAGTTCAGTAAGGAGTGTCCTCACCAAAGTGTAGAGAAACCACAGAGAAGGGTCCTTGGACTGGTAGCAGTGGGCCCTATAACCCTTCTCCCTTGTCCCCCCAGGCTTAAGGGGTCCAGGTCCCGGAAAGGCTACCTTTCCCGACAAGTGGAGAGGTCAAGGGCAGGTAAGAGATAGCCGCTATCAGGTGTGGTGGCAATGGCTTTACTCCCCTTCCTCCCTCTAGAGTCCTGCTCTGTTCTCCTTGAGCTAAACCCACCTGGAGCCCAGAGAAGGAAAGCCTGGGGGACAAGTCAGTTCCTGCAGCCTCCTGGGACACAGAACAGGATGGAGGGAGGAGGGGAGTGGACTAGGCCAGCAGATGAAAGATACCTGGTGTGGGGCATCACGGATTCACCCATGGCTCCAAAGGAGTCTTGACGTGTTTTACATCATAGTATATTATTTTGAAACATAGGCTAGGGGAGAAACTCTCCTTTTCTTCTTCTTTTTTTTTCCCCATGTTCTGGGCCCCTGAAAGTCTCAGTCGGGCCTCCCCATTTGGTATGTCTGGCCGGAAGAGAAAGGGTGTTCAAACAGGGTGCTTTTCAGTCAGCTCCAGCCCAGAAGATCAAAGGCCCCTGCGGAGGGACCATATGTTTTGCTCCGCTGAGTGCAGCGCGCTCTGACCTTGAACGGAGCTGGGCTGTCAGCCTGAAGGGCAGGGCAGAGCGGGCACCTGCCAGGCCACACCCACGCCCTGGCTCTCTGCTTGGCATCTGTCTCCTGACGATGGCACGCCAGGGCCCAGATGCATCCTTCTGGACGCAGGCGGTCCCACTGGAGGGGGAAACGACACAGAGTCAACACACACCCAATTTAGAAAAAAATTGGGGTCACCACAGGGCATCCAATGGATTTTTCCAGGGAAAAATAGTCTTGGTTATTTAATAATGTTGATTCCTCTCACTAGCTCTGGGCGGATAAGAGCATATTCATCGGTACTCGGTACCAAAACAGAGCGCTTGTATTTAAATATTTGAGTCAAACATATCTCGTGTCTGTCAAGCATTAATGCTGTTGACATTGTTCCATAGCGGCACTCTTTAGGGAGTTGGAATCTGTCTTCAATAGTAGTCAACAAACCTTAGAAAACACTTGAATAGGAATCAGGGCTGTGTCAGCTACGCACAGGGGCCCTTGCACTGGGGAAGAGAGATGAACACCAGGGAAGAGGGAGGCAGGGAGGCCCGGGATCTTGGAGATCTACCCAGCCGCTGTTCCCACTCCTGCTGATCTCACGGGCAGGGAGGAAGCCTTGTCCTCTGTGCGACCTCCAGCCTCCAGGCTCCTGGGCAAGATGGGCCTCCTCTCTGGAGTGAAGCTCTCCTGGTCCCTTCCAGGCCAGCATCTACCTTGAATTCCCAGAAAACCCATCTCTAGCCTGTTGGCGCTGGCCTCGCACTCTTGACTCCACTTCCCTCTGCTTAGCCGGGCCTCTAAATTCAGAAGCTATGTCCTACCATCTTGAGGTGGGGGAGGCAGGTCTACCAGTGGGGAGCTGAGCCACTGAGCAGGTGGCCGAGGGGCCTGTGTTGATGCCATCCTCTGCATTAGGAACATCCTCGTTTCCCTTCACCAACCCCTTGCTTGCCCCCCAGGGACCCTTCATGCCAGCTGCAGCCCAAGGCTTCGGGGGGCCAAGGAAGAGTCTGGGAGGAACTCCTCACCATCTTTTCTATTCGGACCATGTAGCACTTTGAGCCGTTTCTGTTTTAAGAGCCTGATGTCAAGAGTGCTTAATTCAATAGGCCTCACATGGGTTATGAAGGAAATTAGAGCACTGCCTGAGAGCTATAAGTTTTCCCCAGTGACTAGGGCCTGAGCTGGGGCAGCTAGTTTGAAGGGGAAAGCTAGCAAGACGGCACCTGTGCCCTGCAGAGGGGAAGAGTGACAGCATGGGGGGTAGGAAGGTAACGGGGGTCCGGTGCTGTGAGGAACAGAGCTGGACCAGAGATGAGATGACACAAGGACAGTTCACTCCCCTCACCCTACCTTTACCTGCTCTCTTTCCTTCCTCCTCTCCTGGGCCCTCCGACCAAGCCCAGGCCTGGAGGCAGGGTCTGTGTTCTCCAGGCCGCCCTATTTATTATCAGTACTGGGGAGAAGAGAGGGATGAATCCCCTGTCACTGCAGTTTGGGACCTGGGACCTGTGGGGAGTTGGCATGTCCCTTTGAGAACTTGTGTACGACAGCACAGCTCTGTGCCCAGGCCAAGCGGCATGAGGCAGGGGCCACAGTGGGGCTGATGTGGGGCTACTCAGGAGATCATACAACACTGTCACTCGTCAGGGCCTAGAACATGATCTGGGCCCTCATCACCTAACTCCGCTCCCTAAAGAGAGACACCAGGTGTGCTGCTCCCCGCCTGCTCCCTTTCTTTAACACCCCACAAGGGACTCCAACATGTGAATCCCAGCCCTGGAACCCCAAGGGACCCAGTAGCCAATTCTCATCTCCCTCGAGCTGTTCCTTCTGGAAAAGCATCCACTTCTACAAATACCGCTGCTGTCCCCAAGACCATTAATAACCCGACCCCCACATCTGGAGGTAGGACCTCACAGCTCAGTGCCCTTGCCCTTCAGCAGCATTCCATCGGTTGACCCCTCTGCCTTCCCAGACTTCTCTCCTTCGTCATCATCAGCCTCCTGGCCACCTGCTCCTCCCCCTGACTAGCGAAGCCCACCCCATCCCCTTCACCACTTCCACTAGGTTACTGAGGTCTTCGGGTCAGGAGTTCCTTCCACCAAATCAGTGCCTGAGGCTGCTGCATAGCAATCTCCTTCCTTGATTAGAGCATCTTAATTATGCTCTAGGAATTTGCTTAAACAGATTAATCATTCTCGAGGACAAATTTAGAAGCGGTGCTCACTGAGGGCTCTGCTCTGAATATCCCCTGGGACATTGTGATTACACCTGCATACTGGGTCTTTGCCAGGGCTTTGGGTGCATCTGGAACTGGAACACTGACCAAAAGCCCGATGCCACCCTTGCACACTTCTCCTTCCTCCTCCGCCCAGCAGCACAGGCTCTGAAATGGAGTTAACGCCTGGTGGTGAAATGGAGGCTGGAGAGTGGAGGTGGAGTTGGGGTGTCCTGAGGCTGTCTCGCCTCTAGAGCCCAGTTTGAACCCTGAGGTGGAACTAGGGACTCCTCCTCAGTGAAATTCAAGTCTTGGTCTGTATGCTTACTGGTAGCATCCTGGACCCACCGTGGTTCTCATTAAAATCCCTAGTTTTTAAAAACTACTGATGTTGACCCCTTGCCACGGACCACCTCAATCAGAATCTCCATGATCCACCATGTTTATTTTGAGAGCTCACCTGGCAGAGCACACCAGGTGCTTCTCAGGTACAGCGAGGGAGAGAACCAGGGCAGAATCTGGTTTTGCTTCTGTGCATGCAAGTGGAGTGCCAGCCCAGAGCCTTGGGTCCTGATGACAGACTGCTAAGAATGGGAAGTCACGTGGGACCTATCCGAAGACCTTTCACAAACCTGAAGCTGGGGCAGCAATGTTTCACGGCTTCTAAAAGCCAGGGCTTAGGGCAAGACTGTATGGATCTAAGTGCTGTTTTACCATTTCCCAGCTCTGTGACCCTGGGTAAGCAACTTAATCACTCTGAGCTTCAGTCTTCTGATACGAATTGATCAATCTCTTACAACTGTAGAGCAGGGAGGTAAGATGATAGCAGCAAAGAGCTGAGAGCACTACCTGGCGTATAGTAAGCTCTCAGTAACCTGCTATCACTCTCTCTCTCAAATAAACACATAAATTCTTTTTTGAAAAATAGCTATCATTCTTTTCCTCATTATTCTCCTTAACATTGCCATTTGGTTCAAGGATAGAACACATGGGCATAAGAAGCCAGGGCAGTAGACTTCTCGTAGTGTATTTTCAGGGTTCTCTAGAGAGACAGAACCTATAGGATGTGTACATGTATGCATGGAGAGAGAGAGAAAGAGGTCTATTACAGGAAGTGGCTAAGATTATGGAAACTGAGAAATCCGTCTGCCGTCCACAAGCTAGAGAACCAGAAAAGCTGGTGGTATAATTCAGCCCAAATCTGAAGGCTTGAGAACTAGGAGCACCCATGTCTGAGGGCAAGAGAAGATGAATAGGCCAGCTCAAGCAAAGAGAACAAAATTATCCTTCCTCCACCATTTGGGTTTATTGGGGACTTCATTGTTTTGGTGTTGAGGATCTTCTTCACTCAGTCTACTGATTCAAATGCTGAACTCTTCTGCAGACATCCTCACAGACACACCCGGAAAGGATGTTCTACCAGCAACCTGGGCATCCCTTTGCTTAGTCAGCTTGACACATAAAATGAAGCATCGAGCCTAGCCAATAGGCTCATCCGGAAATGACTCCATGACAGTCCCTCTGCCGGCACTGTCCAGTGTACAGAATAACCATGAATTGAGATGTGTTCTTTTCAGGGTTTCTAGTTATATTAAGGGCCAGAGTTATCTATTGTTGGAAGACTGTCTTTTGGAAATTTTTTAATAGTTGGAAGAGAACCAAAAATAAACAAAGTTAACCTGCCCAAAAGAGTGAATTATAAAAACAAATGTAAATAGAGCCTTCAGTTAAAACAAAACAAAACAAAACAAAACAAAACAAAAAACATGTATTTCTCAGGTCACCACAGTCCTGGTTGAACCATGCTTTATCTTTAAATCTTTTCACATAAGGAACTGCTAATAGTCCATAGTTTTGCAGGGAGAATGTGGCAAGCACCGGGCATGAGAACTGGGAGGGGCTGGAGAAGGCGCCAAGTACTGGGTGGGAGCCGAGCGAGATAAACAAGCAAAATCCATGCCAAGCATGCAGTTAACTCTGGAGGCCAGGAGACTCATTTTATTATGTAGAAAGAGTAGCGTGGAAGGAGTTTATAGACAGATCTAGAGAGAGAGAAAATCCGAGGCAGGGAAGCTGATCAGGCACATGTTTAATCAAGGGAGTAGAAAATGCAAAATATTTAGGTGTTTGTTAGTATTGTGTTTGAAGCCTTTGTCTCTTCAGGAAAAAGAAATACAAGTGACCCAAGTCTATAACTAAGACATAGCTTTGGCAACGGCAACTATATGTAAGACCACACTTCTTTTAAAAAAAGATTTACACTGTTGCATTGATATAATTTCTTCTTTTTTCTAATGTTGCTTCCATAGACAATTGTTAAAATATATTTGGCTTTTCTTTTCACATCAAGAAATGCTTTTTATGCATCTCAATGTGTATGATACTATGGAAATATTAGACTAAAATAAAGATATGATCTCGGCCAAAAAAAAAAAAATCATGTCCTAATGGAAGAGGCGAGAGAAGGCAGGTGAACAGTTCACCGTATGCGAAGACAACAAATAACAAAACCGTCCATTGCATTGGAAGTTCCAAAAGATCGCAACCGACTCGAGGGTAGCATCATGGATACGTTGGAAAAGGAGCAGAACTTGGTATAAAATGATCAGGGTTGAGACTTGATCCCCCCAGTGACTGGCCTTGTGGGCTCAGGGCTTATTCCTGGTGTTCAGCCTCAACTTCCTCTTCTGTCTTTTGGAGCTGAAGTATCTGGGCTGTTGCTCCTGTTTTTCTAGTCTTGTACGTATGCAGCTCATTCCTTAGGTCCTGGTAAAAAAATTTCTCATTTATCTTAGTATAATTTCACCTCAGCAGCAATTTTCAAATACGTGGAGGGTTGGTATATTTGTAGAGGGATTAGATGTGGTACACGTGACTCGGGCCAGAAGCAAGACAGCTGCAGGTAATAGAAAGGTCAAGAAAGGGCCAGACTGAGAAAGACACCTCACCTTCACGACAAAAATAGGAAGCAGTCTCGGCGTCAGGAAGCCTGGGTTTCATGTCCCCAGCGGTGCTGAGAGACGAACATAGCAGAAATGATTCAAGCATCAGAGGATTTCTTTTCCAGACACGAAGTAGAATTAAAAACGGCACAAAATGAAGTCTCATCAACATGCAAGGAGAGTATGAGGCAGGAGGCGGCCTTCTGGTTGAAGACTAATGAGAAGGTTTCAATTTAGGAGGTTTTTACTGCAGTGAGCTGACTTTGAATCTAATACCTTTTTTTTCTTACTCTTTTCTGAGATAAATCTATTTTAAATAATTCTTAAAATATACTGTACTGGGTGCAAATAGGAGGCTTTTCTTTCTGAAAAAAGTGATTTCAATGAAGTTATTTAACCCTAACATGTCTGCCGAAGGTTTAACTATTGAACCCTCCATGTTTTTGCGAATATATACATTTAACTGAACCAGAGGGAAAATTAAATATGTCTTTATTTTGGGGGACCTCCAATTACCAGGAATTTAATTTAGTAGGGGGAATTAATTGTAAGCCATGTAAGCTATCAAACTGACTCAAATCGGTGTTTTTCCGCATGCCCATTACCAGCCTCTTAAAGAGTCACTCCTGAGGAGAGTTTTGGAATGATTATTGAAAGTGATGTATTGTGTCCCATCTGAATGTCTGATGAAGTGGAAGTATTTATTGTTTTATCCTATTTATGTATTTACCCAAATGTCCTTTGAGACAATCACTTAAAATGTTTATTTAAATAAAATTTATTAGGTAAAAGTTCATGTAAAATATTATGTACCTGGAATCCCAAATTCAGCCGTCCGGTCTGAAATACTCTGCTCAAGCAAGGCTTTATGCTATCCGACCCTGCAGTCAGCTCCTGTCACTGCCGTCCCGACCAGGAGGGGTGGGCTCCTGGGTGCGCCAGGGCCACGGGTTGTGTCCCCTCCAGGGAAATGGCCATGTCAACTCCAGTCACTAAGCAAGCTACACTGGACTGGATTTCTCCACAGAGGTGCCTTTGGGGTGGAAGGCAACTCCCCTAACCACAGATGTCTTATGAGTTTTGCTTGCTGTTCCAAGCAATTTCTTCCTTTTTAAATTTTTTTTTTTAATTTTTTGCCTCTGAGGTCATCTAGCACTACTGTCCTCCTGAGTCTCAACCCTGGGTATGTATTTTCATCTTGGAAGCTTTTGAAGAATGCAGACGTTTGTACCTAAAACAGTGATTCTTGAATTTCAGCATCGGAATCACTGGGAGATCTTGTTATGCCCAGATGGCTCACCTCTAGAGTTCTGATTCAGTAGGTCTGGGGGAGGCCTGAGAATTTGCGTTCCTAACAAGTGCCCAGGTGATGTTCAAGTTCTTGGTTCAGGGACCACACTTTGAGAACTATGATCTAAAGATAATTCATTCGTCTCTGATGGGGCCTGGACACTTAGAGTTTTGAAAGCTCCCCAGCTGACTCTAATGTGCGATGAGGGCTGAGAATTACTAAATCTGGTGGACCTCTTTGTCAGAAACATGTGCTTTTAAATGTTCATATCAAGGATAGGTATGATGTGGAAAATCTCATGGTAAATACAAAGGTAACATAGCACCAGCAGCCCAATGTTTAGAGTGACCTTATTTTAAATGCTCTTACTGGGGGGTGCCTGGGTGGCTCCCGATTGAGCATCTGACTCTCGACTTCGGCTCAGGTTACGATCTCAGAGTTGTGAGATTGAGTTCCGCATCAGACTCCTCGCTGAGTGAGGAGCCTGCTTGAGATTCTTTCCCTATTCTTCCCCCTCTGGCCCTCCCCTCACTTGAGCATTCTCTCTCTCTCTCTCTCTCTCTCTCTCTCTCTCGTTCTCTCTAAAATAAATCGAAGTAAATACTTAGAAAAAAATTTTAAGGCTTTATTTATTTATTTTATAGAAACACAGCCAGAGAGGGAACACAAGCAGGGTGTGTGAGTGGGGGAAGCAGGCTTCCCGTGGGGCAGGGAGCCCGATGCAGGGCTCGATTCCAGACTCTGAGATCATGACCTGAGCCAAAGGCAGACGCTTAAAGACTGAGCCTCCCAGGGGCCCCAAAACTAAAAAAAAAAAAAAAATTAAAAAATACTCTTACTGGCTGAGCTATTACAGCAGCAACAGCTCTAGTTGTTAGCCTATATAGTATTTGTAAGGCTGTGAGCAACTTCTTAAAGGAATTCTTACAGTGTACTTAAAAAAGCCAACTGGCTCACGAAATAGCGTTCCCAAATATTTTTCCATTTGTTCTACTCAGACTTCACCAAGGTCCTTGCAAGAAGCTCACCAAGTGTTGAACAAACATGGAGAAACGAAGCAAAAAAAATGTGCTATTGCCTATAACATGGGAACACAATAAAACATTGCAGATGAACCACCCTCATTTGAAATCAATGCCATCAGTAAAGAGCTTATAAAACCTTGATTTAGTATTAAGTCTCACATTGTTAATCACAAATCACACTGGATGAGTAATAACACTGTATGCGCAAAAACAATTTGAGAAAAAAATGTTGACTGTTTATTGATAAGCCACTGAAATAGTAGATATCTTTAAAGGCCCATGGGTGTGTTTCTCCACATATGTCTTCTGGGAACCCCACATCAGGGGTGGCTTTGTGCATAACAAAGATCTCCAGAAGAAGTCATCCTAGGGAGGTTTTTACCAGAAAGTTCTAACAGTGTATTTGGCTTAGAGTTTTGCCTGTCAGGGATCCCTGGGACTCTGGAGTGACTACTGTGTAATTTCATACCATAGGGATGTACTCTGAGTGGAATTCTTTATGATCGATATGATTAAAAATAGGGATAAAGGGAACTTTCAAATGTTAAAATGGTGTTTGAATTTTAAGACTGTTTTTAAAAACCAAAAACCTAGAGCGAGCAAACAGGTCCCTTGTTAAAGCTACTTGCCATTTCAGAAGGGCTCCTTTAGATGGAAAATGACAGCTAATGTTTGGACAGTACTTTACAGTGTTCAAAGCACTTCTTCACGTAGTACTCATAGGATCCAGGATTCATAAAAAATAATATGACTTTTTTAGAGAAACTATCCTGAAAAGAAGTAGAAAATAGTTTCCCTGCTTTTGTTCAATGATATGTATTCATGATCTCTGTGTATTTGTTACCAGCTGAACTGGAGGGGGAGAGAGCTTCAAGCTTGGCAGGGATTAGTGGGGGGATGTCAGGTGAGTAAGGGAGAGGGCTGATGGGAGACAAGGTACCGGTGGAAACCCATTGTCCCCGGTGAGGCTGTCCAAGGACACTCAAGTCCGGAACTAATGGGACTGCAGAACCAGAGCTGAATTAGGACACTGTCATCCACCAGGAAGGAGTCTAGAGTCGGAGGGATGGAAGTGGACACCTGAGAGTGTTTCAAGATCAAGGACAATGTAGCCAGAGGTGGGTCAAGATACAAAAAACAAACAAAAAATAAACAAAGAACACCCCCCCAAAAATATTCCCCCAAACCCCAAACCCAAACAAAGCAAAAAGAACCAGAATTGAGAGGGGAGCTCTGAGTGAGGGGGGGTGCGCTGCTCTGCTCCCACTCCCGCGAGGCTGCCACCCGCCCAGCACCTTCCTCAGCGCGCTGGGAGAAACCCAATGGGCTCCTGTCGCTGTTTTATGAGTGAACACCATGCCTTTCGCAACAGTTTCTTTTTAGTAGAAATTGATTACATGCTTTCACGTCCTGTATCAAAATAATAGACCCCCATCTCAGATTATCTGAACATGCTGAAGTCATATCCTCTGATAAAATTAAGAAATCTTTTTGTTTCTCATTTTTTTGTGTGTGGTCGGAAGATGGAACCAGATTCATCTCTATTCTTTCCTACTGCCATAGAAAATTAGAGAGAACCCACAGACTTCCAAAAGCACATTCTTAATCCTCTTCTTTACCAAACTAGAAAGGGTATCAATTCCCTTCTTCATACACACACAGTAATGAGTCCCAGGCGCGAGTCCTTATCGCCCTCATTCCTCTGCTTGAAAGAAGCTTACCCATCTCCATCCTGTCCAAGTGACTCGGCTCCCGGTTCCATCCCAAGGAAAAAGTATGATGCTGCTTCCTATTTGCAAGAACTATTCCTTTCACTTTCTGACTCACGTTTGTTATCTCTCTTTTCACAGAAGCTGATTCAACAAACACACATTCAGTTATACCTTCCCCTTCGTGACACGCGGTCGCAAGAGCAGAGACAGATGAACGCGGCATTTACATCGGAGCACTGAAATGCCTTTGCATGAGGCTGAAGAGCCCACTAGGTATTCCCGTACCAGCAGCTTTGTGACACCTCCATCTTGGTAATGGAATAGCTCTTGCTTCTTGAATGGGCAAGGCTAGCTCTTTCCTTGCAGCCATGGTGCTTAGAGGAACATGACCAGAGGTTCTGAAAGCAAGGCCAAATGTCGACACCAATTTTGTATGTGGATCTAATCCTGTTGCTGCTAACACCAAGAAAGTTCTGGGAGGGGGTCTGGCTGCCCGTTGAGGTTCTTGAAGGCTAAGAAAGTAGGGGAGGGCAGTTGGGGCACCGGGTGCAGGTTCCAGGGGCTAAACACACCCTAACCATATAGAGCAAGCAGGGAGGGCCTCGGCAATAGAAGCAGAAGGGCAGGGACACCTGGGTGGCTCCATCTGCGAAGCGTCTACCTTCAGCTCAGGTCGTGATCCCAGGGTCCTGCGATCAAGCTCCGCATAGGGCTCCTTTCTCAGCAGGGAGCCTGCTTCTCCCTCTCCAGCTTCCCCGTGCTTGTGTTCCCTCTCTTGCCATCTATCCCTGTCATAAATAAATAAAATCTCAAAAAAAAAAAAAAAGAAGAAGAATGGCATCCTGATGGTTGAGCTGAGCCCACCAGGGGGAAGCAAGGCAGGCCCTGCAAAGGCACAGAGCTATGACAAGGACAGCTTCACTGGTGGACGGCCTGTGCAGATGTCCAGGGCCCTCAGCTTGGCTTAACACTCTGTTCTCATGGTCTTCAAAATTGGTAGTCTTTATAATTATAATTATTATTATTATCTTTAAGTAGGTGCCATTCTCAGTGTGGAGCCCAATGCGGGGCTTGAACTTACAACCCTGAGATCAAGACCTGAGCTGAAATCAAGAAATCAAGAGTCGGGCACCTAACCAATTGAGCCACCCAGGCACTCTGAAACTTAGTAATTTTTTTTAACAAGGCAGCTTAAGTAAGATTGAAGGTTGCTGACACTCAAATGTTTTTGGCTGCCTAACAGTGATTTCTAAGTTGGGAGGCGACTCTCTTGTGTTCAAAAAGTAAGATAGACATGGAAACCGGTCGCCCTGAGTTGTTCTCACCCCAGAAAATTGATGGCAACTTCTAAAGTTTCACAAAACTCTACTGATTGGACTTGCCAATGGGGCTTGATTTGAGAAAATGCCGATGATGTCCTCCTGTAATGATTTAGGATTGTCATGAAACTGGCTTTTGTCAATGCACGTCTCATTGTCTGCAAATGCTCTGTGCTCGTGAGGCCCTGTACCCATGGTCCCAAGTGCTTTTAGGGACCGCTTGACTCTGGACTGTGCCTTGGACTATAGGGACAGCTCTGGTCCTTTGGAATTAATGCAAAATGTTCCACCAGCCTTTCCTCTTCTGACCTGAGCGTCTCCAGTCTTTCCCCATCTCTGGACTCCTGTGCCTCCCCGTGTGCACCATGGATGGAAGCGGCAGCCGTGATCTCAATAAGAGATAAGCCTGCACCCTTGTGGGCAAACCGGGTAAATGTGGAGGCATTGGGCATGGAAGAGTCATGCTGATTTCTGATTAGCCATAATGACGTGTTTGGGAAAATAGTTAAGCCAAGAAAGGCCTTCCCTGCTGGCAGACCTATGGCTGTGGCCATGATTGTCATTTCTTCTGGTCTCAGGTTAGTCACGACTTTTTCCCTGCCCCTCATACCCCCAATTAGAGGAGGTAACAATGGGTCAAAGATCAAGCAGCCACCAGGTTTATCATTTAGGCAGGATGGAAGTTTTGCTTCCTGAAGGGAGGTTATTTTTCCCGGTTGATCTCTGCCTTCCCTATAGTGGGATGGTTAAGTCCAAAGTCTCTGGAGGCACTTTGCCTGGGTTCAAATCCCAGCTCTGACACTTGTACTGTAACCCTCAGTAAAATCGTTTAACTTCTCTGGCCTCAGTTTCCCTAACTGAAAAATTAGTCCTGGCTTATTGATGAGGATTGAATGCACCGGTCATCATGGTCAGTTTGGGCCATTATAACAGGAATAGCATAGACTGTGGTGGCTCCAGCAGCAAGCATTTCTCTTTCACCTCTCTGGAGTCCAAAGGCCAAGGCGCAGGCTGATTCAGTGTCTGCTGACGATCCTCTTCCTACTTCACAGACGACTATCTTCCCTTTGTAACCCCACATGGAAGAAGGGGCAAGAAAGTTCTCTGGGGCCTCTCATTATGAGACCTCACCCCAGTCACCTCCCAAAGGTCCCAACCTCTTGATATTACCACACTGGGGCTTAGGCTTCAATGTCTGAATTGGAGGAGGTCACCAACCCCAAGTCAGGCCCTGTTGCCCAGAGTGCAGTTGGGCGTGCCCAACTGATTCAGGGCACGTGGATTCTCGTACTTCTGTTATCGTAGTGCCAGATTTGTTAGCCCACCTCTTCTGATGCGGACATCAGCTCCTTTCCTCATTTATCTATTTTCTGTTTGGATCTACTCCTCCAAGGCGAGGGTGCAGGTGGAGTTGTATGGCAACTCCCAGTTATTAATCCATCATTTAACCAACCAGTAAAGGCCTCACCATCTGCACAAAGACATAGCATGAAGTCTTTCGTGCAGGGAGAAGATTGAGGGTTGACTGACTTCTGAAGGCGTGGCCTACTGAGCTTCCTGCCTGTTAGCTGTTTAATGTGTTGACCAAATATAGCATGTGATATACAAAGAGAGATGGACAGTCACTACGGAGTGCATTGTTTATGGTGCTCATTTAGGGTTCCCTAGAGTCTCATCAAGCCTAAGGCTCACTGGAAAGAATGAGAACCAAATCAAATCTATTATCAGAGTAGAACATCTCTTTCCAATGCACCTTACAACCAGGCATAACTCCAAGTCATGTATTCTGCAAAACAGAGATAATTACACCTGCCTGCTCTGTGTCGCATAGAGACAGTTTGAGGATTAATTAAATAATGACTGCCAAGAACACTGAACTCCTTTGAGATAAACGTTCTACAAATGCAAACTTGGATTATTATTCAGAACTCTATTCTGTAAATATCAGGACAGACCTTCAGCTTATGAGACCAGACCACATCTGCACTGCTGGAATTTCCCCAGAGCATAGAAAGCCTGTCTGGAAAAGTCCTGACCATCAAACTAACACATCACTAGACAAACCCTGCCTTATATAGTTATATACAGATTCTCTCTCCACGGTTATCAGAGTCTTGCACTAGGCACTTGCATTTGGAGTTATAGTTGCAGTAGTAATATTGCTCCTTCCAGAAGAAAATATCTTCCATGGTTATGACCTCATTCAGCTGATTCCACTTTATCCTCCTCACTGAAGAGTGACCTCCAGTTTGCCATGAATGCAGGACTTTCCATGCTAAAATCGTGTTCGAGCTGGGAAAACTGGGCTGGTTGGTCACCCTAACATATACTATCAAGTACTAATGATATAAATGTGCTTTGTGACCTTGGAGAATTTACTTCTGAGTCTTGAGAAGCTATTCTATAAAATGTTAAGTTTGGAACTGATAATAATAAGAAATTACTTTGTACAAGTACAGTACTAAATATTTTATTCTTAATACTCACATAATTCCTGAAGGAAGACATTATCATTTCATCCATTTAATAGAGGAAACCCATAGAGATAGAACAATTTGCTTACAGGTACCCAGCTGGTAAGTTGGCGGGATTGGGGTTCCAACCTAGGTGATGAGGTCATCTCAATGGGATACTACCTCACTCAGAGCACTTCCAAAGTGCAGAGTCCATGACTTTCCTATAAAAAGAAGCAATTTTTTTCTTTATTTTTTATCTTAACAGCTCAAACTAAGCGTACAAATATAGGTGGATATTTTTTCTATTTCTTTAATGTAAAAAATGTTTGTCAGCTTAGGACATCCTATGCCAGATGGTCAGCAAATATGTTCCCTCCCTTTTGAGTGTTCCCCTCTGACTGACTTGTCCCAGACTTCAAACTACACAGGACACAGAAGGACTCGGCAAGGTTATGGGAGAACATTCGGGAAGTCCTCTGCCACCATTACTGCCATTGCTTTGTGCTATTGCACATTGGCTTCAAAGAGAGCTGGCCCAACAGGCTAATATGTCACAGTAGCTGAGCCATCACTGGCCTGCCCTTCATTTTCTGGGATGGACCAGAAGCTCTCAGTGGCAGGGAATACCAGAGATGACATTCTCGTTCTGACTTGCTGGAGTCACAGCTCTCTTTGCACTGGGTCAGAATTGTGTCAAGATTTGCCCCTGAGGCATACCTTTCTCCCTTTGCCTCCTTAAGGACTCTGGTATCTTGGGGTCAGATTGCTTTTCCTCAAAAAAAAAATATAGTGTTGGTTACAACTCTCTTCCACTGCGATGATGTTACCTGCCCACAGTCCTAAGGATAGTGGTTTTAGCTCCACTACCACAACAAAATACCAGAGGCTGGGGGCTTCAACTGCAGACATTTAGTTATTCACTGTTCTGGTGAAGGCTCTCTTCCTGACTTGCAGACAGCTGCCTTCTCACTGTCTCCTCACAAGGTGAAGAGAGTTCCGGTGTCTCCTCCTCTTCTTATCAAAGCACTAATTTCACGATGAGGTCATTTAAACCTTACTACCGCTCTAAGGTAATAAGACTCCCCACCATAACCTCTTTTAAACCTTATTACCTCTCTAAGGCTCCATCTCCAGACATTCTCACATTGGGGAGTAGGGTGTCAAGCTATGAATTTGGGGGGGATGGGAGGTCACAATTCAGTACATGGTAATAGCTAACTGAGTATCTTCTAAGGACCTTGCATCCCACCCCTTCCCACAAAGAACAACTAAGCAGGGGAACTTAAAGGTGATTTACTCCCCTATTGTCAAGTCAAGATGACTTCCTGAACATGCCCCTGTTTCTGTGGAAAAAGAAGAAAAAAACCAAATCTCTTAAATCTCTACCTGTGAAAACCACATCAAAATGATGACTCAAGTTACTAGAATAAGACTCAGTGACTGAAGGATCGGACTCTAGTTCCAAGTGGCCATGGCATAGACCCATGTTCCTACATTTGATTTTTGGATTCAGAATTAAGATTAAAGAGGCTTAATCAAAAGCAAAGTATTATTTCTTCCATTCTAGAATTAGCCATCATCATTAACTAGATGTGAATGCCTATTCACACTATGTCTAGTGCTTCTGCATGTGCAGAAGTGCTCATGAGTCACAGAACCACAGACAAGACACCAAGTGAGGAGAAGGGATGTGATTGGATGGGCAGGATATGAAGAGTGAGGCATCTGGACAATCGATCTCTGAGTACCTGAAAACTGCCTGATTGGACGCATCTCTACATCAAGAATGCCACCGGCGCTTCTCCCATCGGCCTCATTTCTCGTTTGTTTTCATTGCCATGCCCTATCCACACTACCACTCAAGCTTCAATTTCATGAAAAAAACAGTACATTTAAAGCATAAAGTGTTTCTCTGGTATCATGCCACTTCCCTGGAACTACCATAAAGAGTCTGTTTTCTAGGGAGGGTGAAAAAGCGATCGGTTATGAAATCCTATGTCAGAGGTGGCCTGGTGCTAACCCACCACCGCTGCCATTAGTTGGGTGGCTCTGTCTAAGGGGTGTTGCAAGAATTAAATAAAATAGTGTACATAGAGCACAGCACTTAGCATGGTATCATGTGCAATGAGCGTTAGTTGATTTTATTATTTTCATTGTCCTGTGGGACAAAGTTGTGTGTGTGTGTGTGTGTGTGTGTGTGTGACATAAGAACAAGCAAATGAATGAACATTTGTTGAATGAAGATTATCTAGACCAGTGGTTCCCAGAATTTTGAATTTCAAGGCCCATTAATTCTTTAAAAAAGAAATTGGGATTGATAGAAGGCTGCTTACTTCTTATTTTTCTAAGCTAAGGCATGAGAAAATTAATTTCCAGCTACTAGCAACAATATGGTGTTAAAAACAAAGGGCGGGGCGCCTGGGTGGCTCAGTTGATTGAGCTACCGCCTTCGGCTCAGGTCAAGATCCCGGAGAGTCCCACATCGGGCTCCCTGCTCAGTGGGAAGCCTGCTTCTCCCTCTCTCACTCCCCTGCTTGCGTTCCCTCTCTGGCTGTGTTTCTCTCTGTCAAATAAATAAAATCTTAAAAAAAAAAATTAAAAACAAAGGGGATCATATTACAGATAAAACCCATAATTAAAATGAAATGAATTTGACTCATGGAAAAACATGATATCTCACTTACATTTTTCTCATTTTGCTGAGGAATGGTATTAGCATGATGGTCTGGCCTGGAGGCCAGCGTTTAGAAAATACTAATCCAGCCTAAACCTTTGCCTGGGTAAACCGTCTGAACCAAATGGTTGTCTCTCCTAATTTTCGGGATGAAGGTTTCACAGTCCTCCTGGCAGCTTGTTCTAAAGTTTAATCATGCTTAAGTCATATCTGAGCCACAAGGGGATTGAATCAAATCAGTGATGAAAGCCAGCCTGACCTGCCTGCCTTCTGGGGTGTTTACATTTATAATAAAATCTCCTCATGTTCGTTCAGATTTGAAGATAAGCCCCACACAGAGCAAGACCACAACTTATAAAAAGAAGTAAGTAGGGACGCCTGGGTGGCTCAGTTGGTTAAGCGACTGCCTTTGGCTCCGGGATGAGTCCCACATCAGGCTCCCTGCTGGGTGGGAAGCCTGCTTCTCCCTCTCTCAACCCCCTGCTTGTGTTCCCTCTCTGGTTGTATTTCTGTCTGCCAAATAAATAAACTCTTAAAAAAAAAAAGAAAGAAGTAAGTAACGTGTGACTGTCCCCAAAGACCTTTTGACCACAGTCTTTCTCTTCTGTCCAGGGATGCATAAGCATTCTGGAATCCAGTGAATTCATCTCAAGGCATGAGGCCTTTGAGCAGAGTGAACACGGGACTAAAGCCAACTTACTGCCATGACTTGGTCTCCATGAGAACCAAGCCACCATCTGAGCTGCTGGATGTGTTCTTCTCTGCACCCAAATTTCTGGGCCTTGGGAAAAGTCTTTTCATAGTTCTAGAAATTACCAGGAAGTGCAATCAGAATCTTCCTACTTGAGATTTGTAATTATTAGCGTCATAATCTGTAGTTTGTTGCTATTCAGAAATGGGCAGTAACTTCGGAGGGTCTACATTCTATTTGGGGCAGGACCAAGACAAACAAACAAACCAAGACTGATTTTATTTGCTATGAAGATAAATTCATGCTATGAATAAGCTCCACATAAGACTCACCTTTCTTTATCCTTTTGAAATAAAATTACAATACCAATGATCCACCACTTTTTGTCTCTTTTAGGTGGGGAGTACACAAGACCTCTAGTTACCGACGGAATTCATTATTTACAGCCATTTGGGATCTACCAGAGTGAGACAAAGATAAAGCAGAGCACAAATTTAATTTGCGATAAATTTAGGAACCAATCAAAAGATTTATTTGTTTCAAAACTCTTCCTTCATATTTTGAAATGAAGTTTGGGATAAGGTTTTCCTACATTTTATGTGTTCTTACTACAGTTTACAAGTCTTCACTCTTCAGTCCTTACCTCAGGTGACATCTGTTCTGTGCCCTCAAATCAGAATAAGTGATCTAACAATGAACAGAATATTTGAAAATTTGATTATCCTTGAAAACTTCAAGATGTGGGACCACCATACCTGTTGTGAGCAGAAAATGAATTCATAGGAACACTGAAAAAATAAAATAAATTTAAAGTTAAAAAAAAGGAAAATGAATTCATAAAATATCACACTGTAGTCTCAGTGATCAGGGTACCAATTTATATATATTTTGGTCTTTTTAAACCCACCTTAGGATGAATCAAATAATTATACATAGAGACAGACTTATACACATTCCTGCCGAGAGCCAAAGAATTGCCAAAAACATACTCCCCTTTGTTACTAAATGTTCCTACCACATTAAACATTTTTCTAGCTCTGAATCGATAAAGGTTTATGTTTTTTAAAAAAGTGCTCCTAAGAATCAGGCAGCTAAGAATCAGGCAGACGGCTGAAAACAGCAAATATGTCAAAGTTATTCAATACACACCATTTTAAATGAAAGCGTCATTCCTCAGAGAAGGAATGCCCTCCGGGGAAGGGCGGAGGCACGTTGCTCTGCAGGGAATTCTCTTTACTCAGGCGATCCCTCTCAGTACACTGGGGAAAAGAAAATGCCTTGGTAAATGCAGATTGCCTTGGGGGTGCATGACCTTATTGTACCCTTTGCCCTCCTCCCTAAAAAAAATAAGAATGAAGCAAAACAACAGAGAAGGGCCCAATGCTACAGAAATTCACTCAATAGGACTCTTCGCCCAAAGAAAGATATATCTCTGTGAAAACAGAAATAGAATTGGCTGTTGTGGGCTTTCACAATCCAGTGCCCCTGCTTTTAGCAAATTCTGGAAACCAGGACATTACGAGGTCCATATACTATCAAGGGATTATCCTTGGAATAGAAAACACAGCCTAGACTGCATGAAGGACGTTCGAGAGGCCCATAGAGACACCGAGCAGGGAGAACGGTAGGAATGTTTCAACAAAGCCTTTATTGGGCAGATTGAAAAGAGAGGCCATGGGGGACAACACTTTCCGGGAAATGTTTAAAGTATAATCCTCAGAGGTCCAACTCTCCGTGTGTATATGGACCATGTCTCCATAAGGCTGCTGGTCTTTGCTGATGGATTAGAGCATTAGTGCTATTTATAATCAACAGAATTACTAACGCCGTAATCATGTAAGTTTGGTGATAGTAATTATGACAGAATAAGTAACAGTCAGGATTCCTTGTTGTGGTTACTGATGTTGGTGGCAAGCACAGCAAGGAAGGGTCCCCCCTCCACTCCTTCTTTTTAGGGAAGCAATCCAAAAGGGCAGAACCTGCAAGTGTTTGCCAGGAGAAAGATTCTACATGGCATTTAAAAATAGGTATCCTCAAGTACTGGGGGGGTTTGAAATGCAGAAGGAGAAGCAAGGATGAGCGGATTAGATGTTAGAATCTGCCGTGTGATGTCCTACTTGCATTCAAAAGTCAAATCAAGCTTTCCTCTGTTCAAAAAAAGGAAAAATACACAAAATAGACTGCCCGGAGGGTGTCAGAAAGGTACCTTAAATGATTTATGAATAGTTCACTTATTTTTAAAAATAATCACATATGTGTTTATATAAATTATACATGCAAACATATGCTCACCAGTCCCCCTCGTGGAAAGGCTGTGGCTGATCCAAATTCGGCGCTGACAGTCTTCCCTCCATCCCTCCATCCCTCCCTAGTGAGGGCACGCGGCTGTCCCACCGCAGCGTGCCCCCCCCCCCCCCGAAAGCATTCCTTTGTCCTACTCTAAACACTTCTCACAACGTCTTACCGTCGATGCTGGGTGAAAAATAAAATCCAGAGACTTTACTACCTCAAATCAAGAGTTCACTGCTACTAGTGATATCGAGATTGAGTTGTTTGAGAAACAGACATTTTATCTGGTGGCTGGTTTTATTTCCTTGTGGCTTAAATGATGAGTGAATGTTTTTATTTCTTACTCTCCCCATACATCGTCTTTTCAGCAGAGAAATTACTACTCATTCTTAATAACTACAAAGCAATAAAGTGAGGTGTCTATGTGGAAAACAGTGGGTGCGCTTTCCAATTATTCCATTCATCATGATTTTAGGATAACAAAAGGCAGGAATTTCCAGAGCCTCAGGAGAGGATGGCTTAAAAGACTATAGGAAGCTAGAATCAACCCTTCGCTGCTTGATGGAAGAGTGGGCTTCATGGTAGCTCTGGGATTGAACAGGCACAGGCAAATAAAATCAATCCCCTTACAGTTAGGAACTCTGTTAGAGCTGTACTTTGAGTTTGTTTTAGGAAGTCTATGCCCTTTGAGTCAGCGGGGTATGTTCTAGGAATTTATCCTAAGGAAATAATTAGATGGATGGTAGAGATGTTCATTCAAGGATATCCTGCATACCGCCATTTATCACAGTCCCAATTCAGGAAGTGGATTTCCAAGTTAATCCCGAGAAGCAGGAGGCGGAGAGTTAGGAAAGAAGGAAAAAACAAATATAATGTGCTGGATGACTTTGGGTACAGGGACCCAACACTACTGTGCTCTCAGGGGCATCACTCAGAAGGGCAGGAAGCTGGAATATTTACTCACCTGTTCTTCTCCCTTTGGTTGAATGTTGCCTGGGGGCAGGGTGACATCTCTCTCTCTCTCTCTCTCTCTCTCTCTCTCTCTTTCTTTCTCTCTCTCCCTTTCTTTTTTACTTCAGGCTCCTTTAACGTTAGAAAAACTCCTGTGCTGACTTGACCCTGAGGGGTCAGCACCAAGTGAGTCTGAAACCTTCTGACCCTCTCTGTTGCACTTGTGATGGAAACCAGAGGCGGGCCAAGGAACCGAGCCTGGGAAGGAGCGGCATCCCTATAGCTCAGCCCGCAAAACCCCCAAGTGCCCGCCAGCTGAAGACTGCTTCGGTACATCATTATAGAGCCATCCAAGGAAATATTTTGCAACCACCAATCATTATGATGTCTGTACTTATTTACTGACATGAAGAGGCATTCACCAACAACCAAAAAGCAAGTTACATCATAGTATATATACTATAAATTTACTTTCCTTTTTTTTTCTTTTTTTTTTACTTTTCTTTAAAAAAAAACCAGCTATAAACACACAGATGCTTCCCAGGTTCTAGGCTGCAGAACAGACACAAAGATATGCCGATTGTTCTATAAAGTCTATAATTTAATTTTAGAGATGTGGACATTTGCCCATCCCATCTGCAACACAAAATAGCCAGCGCAAGGGTAAGGGGGGGTGGGGCATGGGTAGGGAGGGTAAGGGTAAGGCAGGTAGAGCGCACAGCAGCCTCCCCAGCGGCTCACTCGGCTCCTTCTGTTACCTGGTGGGATCTGGGGGCACCAGCCTCATGGTTCCACGTTGTTGGCCTCATCCCCCTTCCCTGCCTTTTAACTGCTTCTGCAGAGTGGTGATAAGGCAGAGGCTAGCCGTCTGTTCGGTGGCATGAAAGGGAAAATACTCATAGTACAATGTGTGTGGCGAGTCACGGGTGGTTCAACAGTTTTAAAGATCTCATCTTTTTTTTCAATCATATTAAAATGGACTGGGAAGACTGCTAGTGCAGATACAAAAGCAGCAGAAGCAAATCTGTAGCAATTCAATGTATTTGAAATGTGTTTTCCTCAAGACCTTAGAAAACTAGATGATTGCATAAATTGGTAGAAGCCCACATTCCCTAGGAAAAAGTTTTCTCTGCATGGTAGAATCTCAAATTAGAGTCCTTTGTTGGCTTTTTCTCAGACATTCCCAAGAATTGTGTTAGTTGAGTAACAGAGCATGATGAGGAAGGGGATGGGGAAGAAAGACAGCATCTTCTCCGTCACTTTAGGTTTCGTGGGAAATGGCCATGAAAAAACTCACAGGAGGGACAGTTCCAGAACATCTCTATAGGAATCTGTTGGGAGCAAGAGGCTGAAGCTGTGTTTCATAGCACTCTAGATAACAGAGACAGTATTGCTTCCAACTATCTATATGGCAAAAATGAGGGAGAGTAACTTCTAGAAAGTCTGGCCAGTCCACCGCCCCTCTGCCCCAATCCTTGACAAATCCTCGAGACACCTGAGAAGCTGACTCTCCCGGTCACAAGAGTCTGGACGGGAATCTCACCTATCTCCAGGACTGACTTCACAAAAAGGCTGGAACATGGCTAAAAGTAGAATTTTGAAGATCCTTTCTCTGCCCTCCTTCCAACAACACTGGCCTGTTAAGGTGACCTAGCTAGTGATGCCCCAAAAGTGAACAACTCTTGTTCCCCATGGGACATAATGCCAGCAGCAGCTTGCTTGTCTAACTAATGCAGACCTGTTGATCATGGATCCTCATACAAGAACCAGCTTTCTGGGTTGTTTTAATAGATCTTATTATTTATTTATTTGGCAGAGAGGGAGAGAAAGAGAGAGAGCACACAAGCAGGGAAAGCTGCAGAGGGAGAAAGAGAAGCAGGCTCCCCACTGAGCTAATGCAGGGTTCCATCCCAGGACCCTGGGATCAGGACCTGAGCCAAAGGCAGATGCCTAACTGACTGAGTCACAAGGGTGCCCCCTTTTTTGGTTATTTTATTAAGCGTGGTAGTACCTTGTTCTTGAAAATGAAAACACAATTATTTCCTAATTATTTTTATGTGATGCTGTTTATACAGTGCCGTGTTTTTAAAATATGAGGGCACTGGCTGAATGCAGCTATAATGAATTCTGTAAAATAGAAGTTAATAAATATTTAGACTTTTCAGTACATAAAATAGTTGATGGACACAGAGAAAAATATTTAAATTTTATACATTTTACTGGAAGAAATGGTTCAGTTGTCCTCCCTCCCTTCAAAGCAATGATTATCAGGCTTAGATTCCCACCACTTCACGGTATCACCAGTTATCCCAAGGGAGGCCATAGAATTGCCATTGCCTTGTGCTTAGCCCATCGCGTTCATTGATTTAATAGAGCCACCTGGGCGTTTGTCAAGATGGTAATTTAAAATGCAGCCTGGCCTATTAGCAGGAGTGGTGGAACTGGAGGGGACCTGAAAGGCAGGGGTGAAGTAGAAGAGATGAACGCTTGCTCATCAGCCCAGGGCACTGACCTGAAATGACCTGAACATCAGAGGGTGGAGGGTGAAGCAGGCCCTTCCTTCCTGCTACTGACCAACCCCAGAGGAGAGCTCAGACCCGGAAGAGAGGCGGGAAAGTCACGTGACAAAACGATATTGCTCTGGAAGAATCTAATAAGGCTCAAAATCAGCCATGCTTTGTGCTATTTTTTCCTAACCTCACTATCTGAAATCTTCTTCCCTCCCAACCTACCTAACTTCCTTCCTTCCTTCCTTCCTTCCTTTT
Source organism: Spilogale gracilis (assembly GCA_004023965.1). Taxonomy (NCBI): domain Eukaryota; kingdom Metazoa; phylum Chordata; class Mammalia; order Carnivora; family Mephitidae; genus Spilogale; species Spilogale gracilis. Next base: position 12,753 of record PITA01010731.1, on the reverse strand, counting down.
GCTTTCTGTGGACTGCCTTGAACTCAAACTAATCCAGGTGTATTTCTACACATCGGTTATTATTGTTGGTAGCACTAGTGGGATATTAACTTTTATAGAATATTTTGTTTTATGTTTTGTATTAACTGACATTCCCACCACTCTGCCAGTATTTCCCATTGCTATTTCTATCCCTCAGGTACCCAGGCAGTTCTGCTCATTATTTTAAAGATGGATGTGACTCAGTGGAGAGCAGTAGAGGGAAGGTCAGCAGGTTAAACCTAAGCCCTTGGGGGATGATGAGCGCTCTGAAGAAAAACAAAATCTTTGGGAAGGAGAATACTATAAAGGATGATAAGATGGGTGCCTGGTTGGCTCAGTGGGTTAAAGCCTCGGCCTTCAGCTCAGATCATGGTCTCAGGGCCCTGGGATCGAGGCCCACATCGGGCTCTCTGCTCAGCAGGGAGCCTGCTGCCTCCTCTCTCTCTGCCTGCCTCTCTGCCTACTTGTGATCTCTCTCTCTGTCAAATAAATAAATAAAGCCTTTAAAAAAAAAAAAGAATGATAAGAGAAGAAGACTTCTCTGGGGACTGGGAGGGGTTTCCCCAGACCCTATAAAGAGACCAGAAAGGAGAAGACAGGTGTTTCCTTCTTGTTAATAAGTAGGAGGCTGAGAAAAAAATCTTAGAACTGGGTGACCGATGAAAATAGTGAATTGAGCCTAAGGACAAGAGGTCTGCAGAGAGGGACTTCAGTGAAAGGAAGAGGGTCTTTACACAGCCTCACAAAAAAATTCCCACACCTCCAAGTAGGTGCAGAGGCAGTGGGGATTGTCACAGGGTCTGAAGGTGCCAGCGGGACAGAAAGGATATGTCACCGACAAATTGTGGGGGTCAACAACTGAGGACAAGTGGATGACCCAGCAGACATCCACGTGGAGACTCTTGAAACCAGGTGCCATCCACCCTTACCAAACTCAACACCTTGCTTCTCTGTGAACCCCCAGAATTTGCATTTATCTCTGGAGGAAGGAAGCACAGGAGTGACTAAGAAAGGGTTTCTAGGCTTGAAATAGGCATTAAATTTAGTGGTAGAAAAGAAACTGTGCTTAATACACCTGAATTATGAACAAGGTTCATGTCACCTGTGGTTGTAAATTTTACCATTTCAAAGAATTTCTACAAACTTGTCCAAATGTGATCTTCCCCCAAGGGTATGAGGTATCAGGAAGGGCGTTATGCTCATATCACTGAGGAAGATACTGGGAAACAGGGTGAGTGAGATAAGAAGGGCATTTGGCATCACAGAGCTGACCATCAATCCTTTTCTTTTCTATAGATTGTGTTTGTTTGTCAGAGAGAGAGAGAGCACAAGCAGGGGGAGTGGCAGAGGGAGAAGCAGGCTCCCTGCTGACCACGGAGTCCAACGTGGGACTTGATCCCAGGACCCTGGCTAGGATCATGACCCGAGACGAAGGCAAGCGCTTAGTCTACTGAGACATGCAGGGGTCCCCCATCAATCTCTTCAACCCATCCAGCCACCATGCTTTTCCACCACCACCACTGTTCCCCTTCCCTATGATAACCATAAAAAGTTTCAAGTCCTTTTTAGCATGATTTTTTTTTTTTACAATCTTTTAAAGCAAATTAAATTGTGTGTTTAAAAGAAAATCAAAGCAATGGTACAGGGACAAATTGTTTTGCTTTCAAAATCTGTGCCATCTAACCCCATCATTCTTAAATATCATCAAATTGGAGTGTATTCCAGTTCTTGAGTGCAAAGACCCCCTCTTATTAACCTTTGTGTATTTTGCACAGTCAGATCAGGAACTCATCCCCTGACTGGTTCATCCTTTACAGATTTGTTAGGTCGACATTAGCTGATAATACCCAGAAGGCTAGAGCTGGCAAGATTTTGGAGATCACCTGCTCAACGCCCCCTGCATGTGTGGTGAGAAACGTAGTGAATGTTCAAGGTCATGTAGCTAGATAGGAGCACAGCAAATAGGAATGATGCCTGGTTTCCTTATTCTCTTTACATTGCACTGACAGCTAGCTTTCTACAGAGAAAAAAGAAGTCACAATAAATTTCTCATATTGAAAATGTCAAGTTTCTGTTTGTTAAATGATGATGTCAGGGACTACAAAATATGAATTTCTGGTTGGATATAAACTCTACAAAGACTTGGATTCCAATATCTGCAGAGATAAGAGTGATAACTAGGAAGTCGCTTTGCGTGAGTTGTTCTGAAAGCGTAGTTATGCCTGTCATTGTTTACAGCAAGGCTGTATATGTGCCTGGCTGAGAGAGATCGCCATTGTTGATATTTGTACTCATATTTGTCACTGTCAACTGGCTCCAAAGCGGATATTGCCAAAGGGTCTCATTCTCATGCAAGAGGCTGTGGCTGACAATGGAAAGGACAAGGCACCAATATTTGTTGAGTATCTACTATATTTAAAGACCATGCTGAGGGATTGGTGCTTCCACTTCTATAGGACACTGGCTGGCTTGCAGTGGCTTGAACACACCATGACTAACTCCCATGTCATTCACTGATACAGCTATTCAACAGTCTACAAGGATGCACTGGCTCCTTTGTATTGTTCGAGGTGCTGGGGATACAGCAGGGAACAGACCAGACAAACTCCTCGCATTCACAGAACTTACATTCCAGCAGGGTTGGGGAGGTGAGGAAGACAAAAAATGTAAGCAAATAAATGAACAAGCTAATGACTTCTTTCTATGCTGGGCTAAACACTTATTTGTACCATATCATTTAATTATCAGAACAAGCCATGTGGATACTACCATTCATTTAATGTTACAAATGAGTAAAATGAAGGACAGAAGGGATAAATAACTCTTTCCAAGCTCCTACAGCCTCGGAGTGACAGATGAAACACAATCCTGGGGAAATCTCATTGCAGGGCTCATGCTCTCCACCATTACACTCTACAACTTTATCAAAACCACCCAGTAAATGCTAGGACTTATCCCCCAGGCTGATAGGGAAATAGCTGATACACTTAGCAAGGTTTCAGTAGGCACACCCAGGATGGGCAACACATCCAGAATAGCGGTGACTAAAAGGTTTTCTGGAGAAGTTGATCTGGTCTTTGAAGACTAAATCTTGAAGAGCATTGCAAGCCAAGAAGGCAAATTTAACACTATGCCTGGGCTGTGGTGTGTGAAGTAACCATGAGATGGGAAGCCCAAAAGAAATTAAAAAGAAAATCAGAAGAGATTTGGGTGCTACCATAAGGAAAAGTTTGGACTCTTTTTGTAAAGGTTAAGGGAGCCAGTGACTGATTTGAAAAAAGAGAGTGATATGATTCCATTCACATTTTAAATGACCCCCTTTGGCCTGCCTGTCTACTAGGGGCTTGGGAAGAATTGAGACCGTTGGGGTGCCTGGGTGGCTCAGTTGGTTGAGCGACTTCCTTTGGCTCAGGTCATGATCCCGGAGACCTAGGATCGAGCCCCACATCGGGCTGCCTGCTGGGCGGGAGGCCTGCTTCTCCCTCTCACTCCCCCTGCTTGTGTTCCCTCTCTCGCTATGTTTCTCTCTGTCAAATAAATAAATAAAATCTTAAAAAAAAAAAAAAAGAATTGAGACCCTTTCTCTCCTATCTCCTAACCCCAACTCCCAGGGGCAGTCTGGGCCAGGCCTACCATACCCTAGACATTCTACCACCAGTAAAATATGCTGTTCCTGATATAAAGAAACATTTTGAACTGGAATCCAAACTGGCTAGACCTCATTGTCAGAAGATATTCTGGATCATGGATCTTTCCTTTTTCTCCTCCTGCCTTTCCCCTACTTCATGTAAACCTTGAAACTGACAAGTTAAAAGTTTAAGTAATTTCACAGGACCTTCTCAGCACTCATTAGCAATCCTAGAGCCTGAAGACTTAGCAAAGTTGGGGAGGAATCCAATGTTTTTCTAGCTGTCCCTTCTTAAGAAAGTGGTTTTGCAGTGTGAAGAAATCTTGAGCTTTGAGGTCTGCTAGAACTGGATTCAAATTCACCTATGAAGGCACAGACTGCATGGTAGCATAATAACATTTTTCTTTATTGTTTTTTATTTTTTATTTTTTAAAGAGGGGAGAGGGGTAGAGGGAAAGAGAGAATCTTAAAAAGGTTCCACACCCAGTGCAGAGCCCAACGCAAGACAATCTCATGACCCTGAGATCATGACCTGAGTCAAAATCAAGAGAGGACACTTAAATGATTGAGCTACCCAGGTGTCCCCACTTTTATTTTTTTTAAGTAAACAAGGGGAATAAACTCTTCATTCACTCTTCACTTTTCATGCATGAATGAACTCTAGAAGGACACATAGAAACCAACATCAAGTGGTCCGAGGCTGGGAGAGAGGAACTGATTAGATCAGGAGTAAGGGAGGGAAAATTATTCATCTTCCTGTATACATATCTTTAGAACTTTGAGTCAAAAGGCTAAATTACCTATTCCTAAAATAGATTATCTCTAAAAGGGATGGAAAAATAACTACTTGTTAGATTGTGGCAATAACTGAGATAAAGCATGTTAATCATAAGATCCTCAAATATAGGATGAAAGACACCTAGTCCTCACCCTTCAGGAGGGTCATGTAGCTCAGTATGTTTGGATTTAACAATGAGGTAAAGCCAGGAATGTATTTCCTCTTGGTCATAGGGCAGAAGGCACAAGATGGTACCAGGAGAAGGCGATTGTTAAACATAAGAGAGAAAAATGACAGTTGTCTCTTCCAAAATGACCAGTGAGCAGCCCCGCTTTTTTACTTTTTATGGTCACAAGTGGATTTGTGAGCTGGAGGGTATCTCTTTGTTTCCAAATGGGAAAAGTTTGAACATTGTCATTGAGAAAATCATGCCAGACTGATCTAGAAGCAGTATGACTTCCTTCTGAACCCAGACTTATAGCGAAAAGCCTCTTCACGACACAGGTCGGGGAATGGCAGGTACAGAAATCAGAAAAATGGCATCTCAGTGATTGAAGGCAAGAGTTGTGAAATTCTTTGAATTCTTTGTGAAAAATGATCAATTGCCATAGTGATTCATGTGCTCAAGTCTGACTTAACATTTGTTTCTAGTTTCCTTTTAGTAAATATTTATAGAGGGCTCCAATATACCTAAGGCTGTTTTAGAGGATGAGTGGGCTAAAGAACTACTGTATATAATTCAGTTTCTGTCCTCAACAGGTTTGTATTCTTTTTCTCCTCTTGGCAAAAATATATCAAGCATCATGCAAATAAGTCTTCACCTATATGTAATAAGACACCAGGGCAGGGAGAAAGCCACATTGGCTGCGGTTGTCATGGTGGTGGTGGGGCGGCATGGGGGGAGTTCCTTAGATGAACTTGGACGGATTAGGCCACCAGACTGTGGAAAGACACCACAATGAATTATTTTCAGTAATAACAGTCATCTTTATTTCTTCATGGTGACACAGACTCAAATGTTAGTTGTACTTTGTACCAGAAAAATTAAGTGGTGGCTATAAAACCGTGCAAACATGAGGACAACTAATCTTCCTGCTTAACCATTTGTTCCTGAAGTCACTTTTTATATAATGAGCTGTTCTGAAAAATCCGGGGGCAGGAGCCTGTCTTCTGAAAACAGGACATAAACTCTCTCAGGTGTGAAAATTACATCTCCTGCTGCTTTAGGCCTTGTAGTTGGAGTGGGCCTAGACAGCAGGAGCCCTACCCCAGGTGTTGACAGAAGCTTGACATGAGACCCCTTGAAAGAGCTTGGAAAATTAATTAAAAGTGTGGGGAGTTAGTTTGAAGATTCACGAAGTAGATTATAAATTCGGGGAGTGTTCTGAAACAATTGTTACCTTTCTGAGAATAACGTCTTGAGTAAAAATACACACACACACACACACACACAATACACATGTATTCATATATGTGTATTCAAATTATTTTGTAATTTAAAAATCAATGATCCATTAATAAAGCTTCCCCCCTCTCATATCCTGAAGCAATGAATGAGCAGGATGGAAACTTCACCCCCTCCCTGCTTTCCTCTGGTTGTGGGCAGCCGCCATGCTGATGGTCCCACGCCGGACCTCGACCGGCCTGACCTGACATCAGTGCAGAGCTTCGAACAGAGCAGTCGTCTTTTGTGAAGTGTGTCGCCCCGCTCCAGACTACACGGACTTATCTTTACGACTGCATGCCCAGGGTGATTCCCTCGAATTAGGCCAGTGGTCACCATTGTGGCTCCAATAAAATTAATGAAAGGATTAATTAGATGCAGAATATTATGCTATGGTTACAGTCCACTAAGGAGTGAAAACAGACAGTCTCTGGTTATGAAGCTTATGGCCTAAAGGAAATACAAACAGACCTCAATTTCCTTTTTTCTCACTTGAGTGAATACATCTTATACCCTTCTGTCAAACCAGAAAGGCTCTGTCAGGGAGAATAAGCTCCTTTTCATACGTATGCAGAAGGAAACCCAAGGGGTTAAAGCATTGAGCCCAACAGAGTCACCGGCTCCCAAGGCTGCGCGAGGGCCCCTGGCAGGAAATGGCCTCCATGGAGGGAATGCCCAGTGCTCTCTCCCCCCTGGTCCTGAAGCCAAAGTATGGGTTGCCCACCTGAATGCTGAAGAGAGTCATCTTCCAAAGACAGAAAATGAATGGTAGCAACTCTCTGAAAAGAGATTTTTCTGGACTTACCTAAATGAGTATTATTTCCACTGTGCCTTTGTGCTCCCTCGCCCTTGCAGACAGGAAGCTGTGACGCTGAAGGGAGAGGCTCTGGCTTCCTGAGGAAAAGAGCCATCTCTGATGGGTAGAGACACAAACCCCGGTGCTCTTCTCAGAGGGCAGCCCTCTAATTTTGGGAAACATCGGAAGACAGGGTGTTCTTCGACGAGTAACCCAGACTGAAGATGTGCGGGTCATGAATCAGAGAATCAGAACATTTCTGAGAGTAGGCACTGATGAGACCTCCAGGGGTGGTTTTTCTCTAGATTGTTTCTCAGTGAAAATTTAGAGATATTTGTTTCAAGAATCTGTTCGGCTGTTTCCTGTGGGTGCCTGCCTTGCTTAGTTTGCTGTCTGCCAGCTGCTCCTATGTTTCCTTTCCTCTCACATAAGAGCTGTGTGGGTTTTTCCCCCACACCGGTGATTCTCTGACACCAGTTGAGTGTCCTACAATCCAACTAAGTTCTGACACTAGCTACCAGCAGGTAGTGTGGATCCCACAGGTGATGGGCTCAGACACACAGGATGGCACCTGGGACACCCATCGCAAGCCCCAGAGGATCTTCTGTATTTCTCATCAATTGACTACAAAAAGAGGTTCCCACAATCTTCTCCTTGGAGAACTCAGGAAAACACTTCCTTACACTTACCTGTTTATTACATAGAGTATAATAAAGGGTAAGTTGAGCAGCCAGATAAAGAGATATACAAGGTGAGGTGTGGAAGTGTCTTACATGCAATAATTTTCTCTTTCTTTCTTCTTTCTTTCTTTCTTTCTTTCTTTCTTTCTTTCTTTCTTTCTTTCTTTCTTTCTTTCTTTTAGATTTTATTTATTTGTCAGAGAGAGAGAGAGTATGAGCAGGGGGAGCGACAGGCAAGGGAGAAGCAGGCTCACTGCTGAGCAAGGAGCCTGATGTGAGACTAAATCCCAGGAACCTGGGATCATGACCTGAGATGAAGGCAAACGCTGAGCCACCCAGGTGTCCCTTAAGCGTAAGACTTTCTGTCACTGTGGAGTTGGGGTGGACCATCCTCCCAGCACATGAATATATTCAGCAGCCCAGAAGCTCTCAGAAATCCATACTTTCAGAATTTTATGTAGGCTTCATCACCTAGGTTTAATCAATCTTTACTCAAGCTCTAGTTTCCTCCTCTTTCCGGAGAATAGTGGTGGGGTTGAAAGTTTCAAGCTTCAACCATGGTTAGGTCTTTCTTGTGACCACCCCCTATCCAGGGGCCCACTAATAGTCTCCTCATTGGAACAAAAGAACTCCAAGGCAGTAAGAAGTTCTGTGTGAAGAACTTGGATCAAAGACCAAAGATGAGCAGGAATCGGGCAGAAACAAATACATATATTTCTTATTGTTTCACATCTACCATGTTAGTTTCCCAAAGATCAAGGCCAAGAGTATATGGCCTATTCAGAGATGGGCACTAAATTCATACACATGAAAGAAGAAGTGTGTTAGGGCAAGGCAAATCCTGTCATTTTGCTCCAAGATTAGGTAAGGCTGAGTGACTATGTGGGTGTCACATGGAAAAAACTTTCAGAAAGCCAAAGACCCTCAAAATCAACTTCCAGATATTGTATTATTTTCTAAGTCCCTTTGAACCGGTCCCCTCCCACCTGGAGTGTGATTTGGGCTTGTTCTATTTGATGCTTGGAGTTTAGCTGCTGCTCTGACTCATGGTCCACATTCCTCTAGCACTATGCATTTTTCTCTTTTCCAAAAGTCCCTTGATTAGATACGTCAGCCCTTATTGCCTGCTTTTGTGTCTCAGATACACACTTGGCTCCTTCTCAATTTTCTATTCTGAAAACCTTCAATTTTGTAATTCTGGAGAAAAAAAATACAGTAACTAGGATGGAGAGCCTATTGTAACTTTTTGAGCACCTCCCAGACACCTGCTATGGGGTGGGACAGGTTGTGGCTTTTGCCTTTGGGCTCCTGGCTGCAGTATTTTTTATGAAACTAGGTACTCCAGATGTTGTTAACTTTTTGGGTTCCAGTGCGGAAAGAAAGCAGAAAACAGTACAAAATGTACACCAATCAAAATCTTTTGGAAAAATAGTTGAAAACATCTGAGTTCCGAGCCAAGATATATGATTCAAATTGCTTGATTATCATAAAGGCTGAATGTGACCAGAAATATCTAGGCCTAATATCTGGATATTAATGAAACTTAAAGGTCCTTTGGTTAAAAAAAAAAAAAAACAAACACAACAAACCAAATCATCCTCGTGTATTGTCCTTGCATCTGAAAATTCACATTTTTATATCTAGAACTCTGTTTAAATGCAACCATTTTGGGGGGAAGTACACATCAAATTAATGACCATTAATGTATTAGATGTGGTCAGTGACACGGTGTCCTAGACGAACAGGCTCTGAAAAAAGGCAAACACGATAGGGACTGTTTGAAACACAGAGGGAGCTGAGGAAGTTTTAGAGCTGTGTTGTCAGCTGTGATAGACATGAGCTATGTGTGGCTGCTTAAACTTAAATTCAAACTTAAATTAATTAAAATAAAATTGACAATTCAGATTCCCAGTCACAACAGCCACATTTCAAGTGCTAAGTAGCCACATGTGGCTACCATATTGGACAGTGAAGATATAAAACATTTCTGTTATTACAGAATGTTTTATTAGACCACTCTGCTTTAGAGCAGGAGAGACTTAATGGAGAGGGCATGTCTAAATGGAAGGTTTCTATGTTGCGCTTAGAATCCTGAGAACAATGAAGAAAGCGCTGGGAAACAGGTAGAGGAGGGGAAAGACTCCAATGGAGAAAGAAGATCATACAACACCGGGGTGGCAGGGAAACCAAAGGCAAACATTGATTACTTTGCAATTTTGCTTGGAGTCTCTTGATTATGTATTCTACTAGGGAAAGGCAGAATTTTCCAGAAACTCACTCCTGGGTTCAAATTCAGCTGTGCTAAATACGAGTGGGGTGGTAATGGGTAAGTTCTTAATCGCTCTTCACTTGTAAAATACAAATGAAAATTCCCACCTTGCACCATCTTCAAGAAAATTAAAGGTAAGATACGTGAATCTGGTCTATCATAAGTGCCTGATAGATTGGAGCTACTACATCCCAGCACACAGGTGGTCACTCCATAAATAGTTGCTGGCTTGATTGGACTGGAGCACTTGTAGGGCACCTGGGTGGCTCAGCCAGTCAGGCATTGACCCCTTGATGTTGGTTCAGGTCAGGGGGCTTGCACTGAGTGTGGGGCCTGCTTAATATTCTCCTACCCCTGCCCCTTCCCCAACTCTCCCTTTCTTAGAGGAGAACAAAAACCAAAAACCGAGAAGACGTCCTATCTCTCTTTTTCATACTCTTGCTTTCACTACCAAGAAAGATCCTGTGAAAGACACTGTATGAAAGATGTTATTCATATTGCAAAAGTAATTAATATGAAGTAGGATCAAAATACAACCATACCTTGGAAGCCAATCCTTTTAAGTGAATGGAATTGAAATATGATTCACAGAATAACACTTAAATGGTACTGGTTGGGCAGTTACTGCCTGTTATTTATATTTGTTAAATTTTAAAAATTGGGCCCTTCACAGAATTGCTTGAGGGCACAAGTACAAAGAATTAGTACACTAATTATCATAAATGAATCATTACACAGCAACATAATTAACAGCTTAAGCTACTATATTTTTTTAAAATCTTTTTCAGCAGTAGCCTCAGTGTTCCTCTGCTGGAAAAGTTGGCTAAGAGGCAAGCTGATTGGTGAGAATAGAATCAAGGGAATTCATCTCATCCATTCCACTGACTTTGTATTGAAACAAAAGTCTTTTATAAGACATTTTATAGTTTTTTATAGGCCTACGCTCATTGTGGTATTTTTCTTTATAGATATCTAAGAAGACTATTAATCTGTTCTTAGATACCAAAAAGAAGCATCTTCCTAATTTGTCATGTGAAACATTTGAATCTTTCAGATGAGAAATTTTTAAACTTGGTTCCAGGGAGGTCAGAATTCCAAGGATCTTGGAGGACAGGAAGATGGCTAGAATGTGTGAGCAGAATGAGTTGGGACACCCTCTTCCCAACCCCAACACCGCCTTTACAACCTTGAATAAGCAAGTACAGGCCAAATTTATGTATTTAGTTTGCTTTGATTGGGTTTGAAGAAAAGCCTCCAAAAATTTTAAAATAATTATTTTGAAAATCACCTACTTAGGTAATTCTAAATTTTCTGTTCACTTAAGTCCTGTAGTTCTCGACTCTCAAAGCCAGATTCTTCCCCCACATATCTTGATTTAATGAATTTGCTGGGGACCCTGACAATTAAAAAAATTTCCCCTGAAGATTTTAACGTGCAGCCAGGGCTGAGAACTACCTTTTGGTTCAATTGTACTGATCTCTTTTTCAGTAGAACTGAGTAGGAGCTATGTCTCATTTTTTTCTTCTTCCATAGAATAGAGTTTTGCCCAGGAGAATTAATGTTTATGGAAACTACTTTAGTCTTCCTTTCCCATATTCCTAACATTCCCCCCTTCATACCCAACAAGAATAACTGCTGGGACTCTTGAACCATTCCACTTCACTGGTCAACTCTACTGATTTATATCCATTATTAGGAAGAGGTGCATTTTATTCTATTATGATGGTCTATTTTGGTATATCTGTAAGTGCCCATGTATAATTGTTAGTGTTGAGATTGCTAAAACAGTGTTAGAGTGTATTTTACCTTACATGTGTAATTTTTATAGGGAATTTGAACCTATTATTGTTACTTGTGCGTGATAGGTTCACACGGAGTGATTACCACCACAATAGGAACCCAGGCATTTTTCTGCTTAACTGTTAAACAATGTGTGTAAACATCCATGCTACTATTAGATGCCATGTGCTCTGAGTTGGGTGTTTACCATTACTGTAGGACCAAGATCAAGTTAACAAGGTCAGTATTCCAGGACCTTTTCATTACTGCTTTCTGGTTAAGTGGCTACAAATTTGGTAAATAGGCACCAGGTGAATAAGAGAACCTGGTATTATCTTTTGTTCTGAACAGAAGATATTTACCATTGGAATATGTGACTCAGTCAGACAGAATAGAATCTCCCTCCCTCTCTCGTTCCCTTCCTTCCTTCCTTCTTTTCCTCCTCTCTTCCCTTCTTTCCTTTCTCTCTTCCTCCCTTCCTTCATCTCTTCTTTACACCCTCCTTTCTCCTGCAGGCTCTTGAAAAACATTAAATGGAAGGATAGGCTTTCTCTGAATTCCCTTTATCTGCCTAAAGACAGATCTTCCAAAAAGAGCTCAGTAGTCATAGATCTCTTCCCTGGGAGTTCAATCAACCAGAGCAGACTGACTCTTCACAGTAGAGCAGAGTAAAAGTTGATGTCATATCCAAACAACCTTTGTCTCACACTGTCCTAGCTTACAATTCTTCTTCTAAGGGCCCATCCATCGTTCTTAAAGATCATTTACTCTCCCATCACTTTTTTCTATCAAGATGGTTTTATTCCCAAAACCAAAGCCACCTCTTTGAAATACCCATTTCCCCCCGGGTGTCTCCCACGTGTACATAAGGTATACATGTTAATAAACGTCTGTTTTTTCTCTTGTTAAGTTGTCTTTTTTATTACGGGGATCTCAGCTAAGAACTCAGAAGTATAGAGGGAAAATTACTCTTCCTCCCCTTTGCACCCAAGACTCTAGGTAATGGAAATAGATGTCATTTCATCTCCACAGTGGCCACACATCACCTCATGTACTTACTACCCTAGTTTCTGGTTGTTTCTATCTATGGCCAATGGAAATTTCCTCTACTTTTAGTATTCTCAGGTAAAAAACTTTATAGGGATGTTTATTTATGTTTATCTAGTGTTTGAAAGTGTTTGGTAGATGGTTGCTGACCCTAATATCTAACTAGTTTTTCTCATCAAATATTTGTTGGGCTGGTGGGACCCTATGATACCCAACACCTCGCTGACCAGAGAAGGCCCTGGGCAGGGAGTCAAAACAACCAGAGCTTTCATGGCCTGCCCTCAACTACCATGTCATGATGAATGTGAGAA